>NCVS01000573.1:117279-186054 GCA_003055095.1 Goniozus legneri | reverse complement strand
GGGAAGGAGAGACGGAACCTCGATAACACGGCAAATAGCAATTATCCGGATGTCGGAGGCCGGCTTAATCGCGAACAGCGAAATCGCGTCCTACCTGAATTACACCCAACGGCGTAGTGGACTCGACTAACCGCATCGCGTCTATGAGTATACACGCGCGTAAATAGAAAAGGCAAGCAAGCATCCATCTCGCTCCCGGTCTCGGCTCGATCCGCCCGCGATACTACACGGTCTACTAGGGTCCGGGAGTGATTGGACTCGGCGCGAGCGATACATCACTCGATTAATTACCGGTGCGGCGCAAATTGAACCGGCGTTTATTAAATGCCGCGAACTGCGCCTTAGAAAATTCAATAACAGCTCTAGCCGCAAAACGAGCGTTAATTATCGTTGCGCGCGCGAGCCGGACGGGGACCGCTACCGCACGGGGAAGGAGCACTCCCAGATTAGGCACTCTCGCCTGTTTAGCAGCTCGTGTAAAGAGCCAAGTTTATTCCGGATTAGGATAATTGAGCCCCGAGTGAATATCGTGCGTACCGAGAACCGTTAATTCGCCGAACCAGTCCAGATTCGGCTAATTGGCGTTATCGGCCTACCGCCCACGCGATTAATTATAGAAATTCGCCTAGTATCGATCGTAGAGTTTCCGATACTCTCGTTCGGGCGTTTTCCCGGAGGGAAACTCGAGATATGGGGAGCTATTTTTCGGGCTCGCTCGCTCGAGAGGAGCGAGATAGGAGTAAACTGCGAGGAGTGCACGATGCGAGGCCAGACTCTCTCGACGCTCGAGCGGTGAAAAAGGGAGGGCAACGTACTGGTTCGGAGAACGTGGCGAATCTGTGAACGGGAAATACGCGACGAACGAGAACTAGCGACACGCGCGAGCTCTTGGCAAATATCGCGGATTTCTTGCGAAACGGTAAATAAAAACGCTCCTGTCCGTTCTACGGTGAACAAACGACGTCGTTGACACGGTTTTTTGCATTCTATTTGCGTGGCCTGTTATTTATTTACCACCCACGCCCATTCTCTCTATCTCCTCTCGCTCTCTCTCGATATTTTTATCGTAGCTGGCAAATGACTTTTAATCTCCGGATCCGCAATGCCGCTACGGAATAAGCGCGATGATGAAAAAAAAAACTGTAGGGGAAATAAAATGCGTGAGAAATGGCCGTGAGTTTTGTGCTTTCATATGGGAGCGATTTCCATAGGAAGGCACAGTTTTACCGCGCGGAATGGGTGCCGGGGATGAAGCACAAACGAACGGCTCGATACGCGCTGGAAGATTGCACCTGGGGGGAGGTGGGGGCTCAAAGGAGATAGGTGCGCGAAGATCTTGCGGTAGGACAAGCGCGTAATGTATAGCCGGTCTCTCCTTCCGCGGCTATCCGCGCGCACCATCTCGCCACGGCACTCCCCCTGCCGCTCTACGCCCGCGACAATCTTTTCTCACTTTGCGAAGAAGCCACTTTTCAACTTATGGAAATTGCAACCGCGCGCTCGCGACGCGCGGTCATGCGCTCCGAAACTTTTTCGTACCCAAGACGTTATCTATACTATATACGCTATATGCATAGGAGGTAGAATCTCGTTCGCCGCGCGAGACGATAGATTAGAGGGCGTAATAGAAAATCGGCCCTTCCGCGAAATACGGCTATCGAGAAATAATCGGGACGAAGGGAGAGGAGGGGGGAGTTTGAGCACTCGCCAGGAAACTTCGAGATGAAAATTTAAGCGACCCGCATAGCGCGCGCGAGTCGAGTCATTTGCTCTGATTAAAAAAGGAAGGAAAAAATCCGCTTACATTCGGGCTGTAAATAAAGGCGCGAAATTGCGATACGATCGCGCGGGTTTCTCCGTGTATACGCGGTATAAACGCTCTCGTGTGCGTCGTGTGCGCGCATAAAAGCCCCCCGTGTATCCCGCGGGACAGTTTAGGAGCTTAGTTTATAACGAATACCTCGTGTATACGTTTGCAAAAAAAAGCCGAGAGGGAGGAGAAAGAAGAGGAGAGAAGCCCCGCGAGAATCGAAAAATTCTCGACCGTGAAAATATATCGCGACAAGTATACGCGTCTTGGGGTCACGCCGTGCCGGGGACTTGTAGCGCGAAAATTTCATCGCTGAAAGTCCTCGCGCTTTATATTTCATCGTTTTTCGACGGTTCTTCTTGTACTTCCTCCCACTTTTTTTCTCTAGTTCGTCTCTCTCCTCAACCGTTACCTCTATTTTTAAGAGGACGATAGCGTCGAGACTCGGGGCGTAAAGCGCCGGACCGTTTTTAAAAGATTTATAGACAATCTCTCGCGGGACCCGTACATTGAGGAAGGGGGTGAGTTTTCCGCGCGACACATCGACCCCGAAACTTTTTCTTATTTCTTCGGATCGAATTTTTGACACGACAATGCACTTAATTTCGTTGCCCGCAATGTTCACGTGCTGGCCGAAGTATCAAGAGAAGGGGCTACCCAAGTTTCACCGCGCGAGGAAAATCTCTCGCTCGAGCGATTATCAAATAGGTGTAACGCTTCGCTGTGACACTTTATACACCCTTCGAGGGGCCGTATAAGTGATGAATGTCTAGGAACGTCGAGTTGGAAAAAAGAAGGCGAAAAAAAATTCCGTCGATGGTTAACTATAATGGGAAACGATAATACGTGCCCGTGGCCGGCTCGAAATCGAAAGTCGATGGTGCGTCAAATCGGGAATGAAATTCGACGAATCGAAACCTATCCAATCGCGACGAAACGAAACTGAGCATCGGTGTAAACTCGCATGGAAACGAAAAAATTCAAGTGGAACATTACCGGACCGGTCGGGAAACTTTTGTAGGAATAAAAAAACATCGAGAGAGAAGAGAGAGAGAGAGAGAGAGAGAGAGAGAGAGAGAAAGAGAGAGAGAGAGAGAGGGAGAGAGCTCGCGCAAAAAGAAGAAAAAAAGAAAGAACAGAAAACATTGTAGTGAAGTTTCGAGCTAGAAACTAAACTCCAGAGTGCGAAAGTTTGCTCCTTTTTTCTCGCAACGAGGGCTGGCGCTATAGCTACCCTAAAGCCTATAAATCCCGCGACGGTAAAGGCAAAAAATAAATACTTACGAATTCCTATGTAATGCACGAACTGCGGCAATATCGCATCGGTTCTAAGGGATAGAAGCCCCTCAGGTGGAATTTATACGAGAGCCCGGGTTTGCGTAAATGCAGCACGCTCGTGTATATCCCGATAAATAAGGATCGCGATGTCGCGTATCTATTTATATATTAACGAGAAAATTCGCGTCCACGTACGCGCGTCCTCTCGGGGGGATTTCCATTTATAGAGACGAGAGGACCGACGGTTCCTTATCGATAAACGAAAATCGGAAATCGATAAATTAAAGCCCCGGGAATCGCTCTACACACATATCGCGTTATACGGGGATAGAAAATACATCATAGGTGGAAAACGCACCATCGGTGAAACTCTTGGCACGCGCGCTCCACAATTCATCTCCCTTTCTCACTTCCCATTCTCTCGACGGTCGCGCGCTATGGTTTCATTCGCTGTCCCGTGTATACGAACACAACCGATGCGCTAACGGGTCACGAGATAACCTACTTAGTCGAGTGAATTCGCGAAAAAAGAAAAAAAAACGTCGTCCGAAATTCGCTATTCGACACGACGATTTCTGGTACCGACTTCGGGGGAATACCGATTCTGGGAATCGAATTGACTCATCCGTTCGATAACGGCACGCGCCGATCGTCCCGTTGAAAGTCTATTTACCTCGCGAACGGAAGAGGCGGAGAGAGATGCTCGGATAAGGTCGGCACTTGGACCCCCGCGACGATCTCGGAGCTTTCGGTGCCGAGAGTGCGCCGAGATATATACGCATGTAGGGAGACGGAAGTGGACGACCGATCGACGGCGTATCTACAAAGAGAGGGTCTCCCAGGCAGCTTTTCGAGCACCTCTCCAAGCTTCCACCTAACTCCAATCCTATCTTCACCGTTCCTCCAAGACTCACTTCTCGCTTTTTACCGCCCCACCTTAGTTCTCCGTCGTAGTCGAGATCATCCGCGAAAAATGCCGGGAAAAATCACGAGCGCGGAGCTCTTCCAAGTCCTTAGTGTAAACAGCGATAAAGGGGCCTGTCGAGTAAGTTTAGGCCGGGATTAAACTGACCGTGCCGTCGTCTCGGGGGAAAAAACGAGGACGCGGACACGTACGCCGGAAAATTTGCCGATATTCGTCGAGTTTTTCTTTTCTCGGATGATGGGAACGATGAATAAATAAAATACAACAGAGTTTTTGGTATGCTGACAATGGATTTTGTATTTATCGTAATATTTGAATATTATACAGAGTTTACAAAAAGTTTTACACAAGTTTTCGAAATAACATAGGAAATGAAGAAACGAGACATGCACAGGGCATATCCGAATGCTTTATGCAGAGCGAAAAACACTCGATGAACGAAATGACCTCCGTCGAAAAAATACAGCCTCGAAGTATACCCCTTCGAGTTCATCCTAGATCGATCCTATTCTCGTGGAAGGTACCAAGCTTCTTATCCGAGTTCTCGCCCTCCTGCTGCCCGATTGTCCGCAAAAAAGATCCTTCGCGAAGCCGCTTTCAACTCGCCGGCGGTTTTAATAATCGACCTCGCGAGAGAGAAAGAGAGCGCGTTCGGTATTATAGAAATTGTTTCGCGAAGCCGCGCCCGCGCAAATTCGAAAAAAGAGGGAAATGAGAGGAAAAAAGGAGAGTGCTCGGTGAAATAGTTTGCCGCAAGTTTTAACGATCATTGCTCATTGCGCGAGCGAGAGAGATAGAAAGATAGAGAGCGTAGAGAGGGTTTAACACAGTGTGCATTATATACGATACCTGAAAAAGGAAGTAATTACCGGTTTTGTCTGACACGAATCATTTGCTCTTTTTGACTGTAGCCGCGATTATCGATTTTATTACCGGCTAAATATAGGCCGCTCTGTATGTGCACGACTCGTGGAAAAATCCCTGCCGTTATTTATGTACCGCGCATGCACCGCGTTACGTGTAACCCCGGTATCAATTTGGGCCACGTCGACGTACTTTTAATTACTTTCCACGTGCTAATGACAGATATGCGCAGAGACCGGTCCGCGAAACTCGAAAGTCGCGGGCAAAAAGGTATTTCCCGTTCGGCGAAATCTACATCGGTAATTTCGCAGAACATCGACCGTCGGGGCAGTCAAAGCGAGCCATTTGGGAAATGATTTTTATTCAAATTCGGTTTTTGACGGAAAAGCATACGCCATATATTTTGCCCGGTGAATTTGTATGGGAAAAATTGAATATTCCCCTTTTGCGAGTACGCGCGTGTGCATCGATGTATTTCTCGTTTGTTGCGTACGGAGCACTTCCATTAGGTATCTCATCATAATAAAAAAAATACGGGAATTCGACTCAAGAGCGGTCTAGAGGAGCGAAACGGTGGGAGAGGGAGAGAGAAAGAGGAAAATTTGACATATCAAAATGACACAAAAGGAGCACATGGAATTCCGATTTCAATTTCGTTCCCCGTATCGATATAAGTGGAACTACGTAACCGTCGACGCGCATCGTCGACTCCTTCGGAAACTGCGCGGGTCAGCGGATTTTAATCGTCGATACTTCGTAAAGTAGAAATTAGCTCGGCGTCGTGGAACAAATTTCAAAGTACGACGTCGGGGCTTATAGATGGGGTGAGTTAGGTAGAAAAAAACGAAATAAAGAGAAACAAAAAAGAGATGAAGAAGGCAGAGCGAAAAAAAGGAGCAGGCGGAAGAAGAATGAGGGAAGAAAAAAGTTTGGAGCGGTTCGCGACCGAGTTCCATCTTTTCGCGAAAGCCGGTTTGCAGAACTTCTTATCCTATATAGGCGAAAGGGGGTGGTAGTAACTCGTCGATCGATGGGCAAAAAGGATCTTACCACTTTATCTACGAAGCGCTTTCGGAGTCGCCCCGCCGGTTTTAATAATCGGCGCTGCTCATCCAGCAAGAGAGCATACGCGGGGGTGGGTCGAGAGGGTTGGTATGGAAACTTACCCCGCCAGAGATAAACTCCGAAAACTCCGGCTCTCGCAGCTCGCTGTTTTATCCCTTGCCGGCTCTTTTTTCCCTTCTATTCCGTACACAGCACTAACCTCGACACTCTCACGCACTTCTCACACACTGTCACGTTATATCGCAAAAATAAAGAAAACCCAGCGATAAATGAAAAAAATATGGAGAGCGAAAAATCAATGACGGAGACGTTTATTTCCGAGCGAGTGTCAGCCGTCGTCGATAGTGCGCTTCACCGTTCCTCGCGGACTTGAGAACAATGCTCTCTCTCTCTCTCTCTCTCTCTCTTTCTTTCTCTTTTTTCTTCACTTTATATCCGTCAACGAAAATAAGGAAACACTGCACTTGAACACCCTATGGAAATACAAGAATATCCTTATCTCGATTGTCCAACGGTCATCGTCGTTGGTGCACACTGGAGCGGAGATACCAGTCCCGAGATTCGGAAGCTCGCGTCAAGATCGCGTGCTGCAACCCCTTTTTAGCACTGTGCACGATATCCACCTCAATTCTCCGAGACGTCGCTCGGTGACGACTCGGGGATTTACCTCAACGGCGATTGATAACGCGATAAGGATAACCCGATCGGGACGAAATCGTGCCCCACAAGGAACGAATTGCGTCAGAAGTACGCGACAGAATGTGTGGGGAGATCCGCGCAACACGGCTTTCGCCCGTAAACTAAACACCCGTCGTGATCTGAGGCCGGGACTCGACTGGTTTCCGCCAGGACTCTCCCCTCTCCTATTTCCCTCTCTCTCACTCTCGCGGACTCCAACCTCGCGCGCGCAACCCGTCACACGTACGCTGCACGAACACACCTCTGGCTCGTCGGGATCGTCGTTTCCCCCCCCACCCTACGAGGCCACTGCCGCCACTCGAGCGCCACTGCCTTCTCCTTTTCAGCGCCGTTCCACGTTCCCAACTGCCTAACGCCGACCCTTCGTTCTATGCTTGTTTCTCTCTCTCTCTCTCTCCCTCTCTATCTATCTGACTCGTTGGTCCTTTTGTGCCCTTACCAAGGACCTCCCGACACCCCCAAAATGTTCACTTCCTCCTTGAGGAATATTTCCGCGCCCTCCCGAACCTCATCAATAACGTAATGCGCGACGCCGAAGGAGAGGAACGAATCGAGCGCGACTAAAACGCTCGAAATACGAGTTTTCTTTGCAATTCTCAGGCGGAAACGTGCATCGATGGAGAGAGAAAGAGAGAGAGAGAGAGAGAGAGAGAGGGAGTCTGCGGGCTTTTGGAAATTTCGATATTCCGGCCGGCAGACCGCGATACCCTTTTCGAGTAGATTCGTACTGGAGAGTCGGGAGCCAAAGGTGCCTTTACTCGTAACCTGCGTCGGTCTGCGGTTTTCTACGTAACAACGGACCCGGCCAAAACTCTCCCGCCGATATCGAGGAGCATATGCATTCCCCGTTCTTATTATCCCTGCGCTCACTTCCTCTCTTTTCATCCATTCTCGCACTCTCTCCCCTCTCTCTCTCTCTCTCTCTCTTTCTTTGCGAATATACGCAGGGTGCGATCGAATCGAAATTTTTATGAGCTCTGCCTCCTCGCGACTTTTTTCCTCAAATATGCCGTATAAGCGAATCGATTATCGCTCAGTGCTCGTCTCGCGAGAAATTCTCCCGACAATAGGAATTCGAGAGGTGAAGAAGAGATAGAGAGAGAGGAAAGAACATATACCGTTGTTATTAACATTTCGACGTTGCCGTGGTGATTAACGACCGTCGCGGAAAGCGCGCTCTTCCTGAATTTACCTCGCGCGTTTCTCCAATTCTTGCCCCTTCTCTCTCTCTCTCTCTCTCTCTCTCTCTCTCTCTCTCTCTCTCTCTCTCTCTCTCTCTCTTATGTGTACTCCGTAAGCATTCAATCGAGGAATATTTCTACGGGGGCCCGCTCGAGCGAGCTATACAGTCGCGCGACTTGAGCCCATCTCCGACACGTGTGTTCTCGGCTTTGGTTGACGGTGCCATTCAAATCGTGAAACGGAATTTCACGCGCGAGAAAGGTATCCCAGAGCGAGAGAAAGATCTTTTTATCGGATTCGAATGATGAAAAACGGACACACTATATAAATTTCTCCTCCCATTTTATACGAGAAGAAAAAAAGTCTGATAAATTTATCTTTTACATGAGAACGCAGGTGAATCTCACGGATTTCTCGTATCGAGAAAAAGGTTCGACGACGAATGGTTAAATAATAGCGACTACGAAATTATCGGGGAAAGGGGTTTGTTGTCGTAAACTAGATTTATGTTGATAAAAACAAAACTTTCGTTCAATAGTCCCTAAAATTTTTCTCCGCGCATAGCCGCGGTTTTGGGATGTATTCAGGAGCGTTTGAAAAGTCGTTCCATGTACGCGGAGTCTCAAAAATAGTTTTTCACCTCGGTTGGCCGGAATCAAAGAGCCCGACGCGGCGCGAAGCGTGCTCCGGCGAACTTTGCATATGAATCGAGATCGACGACGGTAGCTCTCTGTGCGACGCGCGGCCGCGTTTCCTAATTTGCAGCGAGCGCGTAACAAACTTGGCGAAACGCTACCACGTCGGTGAGAGGCAACGTGGAAGGACTCGTTATGAACATCGGAGATTAGTTCTCTTCCTTCTCTCCCTCTATCTCTTCCTTGCTCTCCTGTAAATATGACGACGTAACACACGACGAAACATACTGCAAAATTTCCTTCGCGCCTTCTATCGGAATAACGACGCGATAAACGTCGCAATAAACAAGAGTTAATAACGGTAAAGCGTTTTCAAAAGCTATTGCACGTGACGAAGTGGAAGCTAATACGAAATACCAACATAGCCGCCGGAATTATTCGAGTACGCGCTCAGTCGGTTTAAGCCGTTTTATCGTCGAGCCGAGAGCGCGCGAGAGAGCGATGCGCGCGTTTCCATCTCCACTCACCACCTATCCTCTCACTCTCCCTCTCTCGCTCGTTCGCTCGTTTACTTTTTCGCCTGTTTTTCAACCCCCTCCCTACTTTTGTACGAAAATTCCAATTCACGTCGAGGATATTAACGCACGTTATTAATATAAATGATATTAAAATATAATTGTAACTATTTTCCGGATTTTTATTTCCTTCGTATGACCATGTAGAGAAAGCACGCTTCAATTTTGCATCCTGAAACGAGCCCTTTAAAAGAGGCATTAATCCGAATGCAGTTTGTACTTTACCTATCTTGGAAATCTAATCAACCCTACAACGTTTTACGGCGCGCGCGGCGGCGCTTGAGAAGAAGGCGCGTAAAATTTAATTTTTCCCTCTTAGGTTAAACGTCTGGGCACCTATCCCTCTCTCTTTCTCTCCCTCTCTCTCTCTCTCACTCTCTCTCTCTCTCTCTCTCTCTCTCTCTTTCTCTCCTCACGAGATGAGATTTTATAATGAAATCTCGTTTGCCCTTAAGCTTTTCCAAGCTTTTGACATCCGAAGATGGTTTTACGGCGCGGGAGTGTGCAGGCTCTTATTATTTTATTAACAATCGGTTTCTGGAGGTGGGGCGCGAGCGTTATCGAGACCCGTAGGAAGTAAAAAGTAAGGAGATCACACAGCCAGCCGGTGTACTACTGTAACGACCCGGGGTTCCTTTTCGAGGCCGGGTCGAATTGAGTCGTTCGCTTTTCCGTAACGGCTGTGCACGGCCCGTGAGCGCAAATAAATTAATACCGTTTCGCGCTGTGACTGCTAACGCATTATCGATTCTCACCGAGTCGAGAATGACATTACGACCACTGGTTAGTCGTCGTAGGGGGGCCCATAAATACTTGGTTGGGTTCTCCGTGACGACATTTCGAGTGAAAACCTTGAAACGTCACGGAAAACACGGCTCGGGTTCCGGAACCTCTCGGTAAAGGCTGATTGAGAAGACGTATTGCCAATAAAGCGATAGCGATGGAATTTATCTTTTTACGACGCCCGGCACAATGGACCCAACGGGTATTGTGTCCCCGCGAGTTCGCGTGCCGAGGTGGAGAACGCGCCCGCGAGAGCAGCCGAAGGAAGCTCGCGTCCTTGAGGTCCTACGCACGCGTAAAGTCGGTGATCGACCGATCGTAAAATTCCTACTTATTGCAATTCCCTACTTTCGCTTTTACGGTGTGACAGCCGGATTACGAAGGTGCTCCGTAGACCCATAAAGCCAGTAATAATCGTAATTTACATCTGTTCCATAACTCGTGATTTACGGGGCTTAAAATTTTCATAAGCCACAAATAAGTATCGGGAGGAGCGAGAGAGAGAGAGAGAGAGAGAGAGAGAGAGAGAGAGAGAGACAAAGAGAGAGAATCGGGCATCGCTCGGGGCCCCGTGGACGACTGCTCGCCACCTGCTTTGAATACGACCGACTTGAATAATACCCGTCCATGTACAAGGAATATGTAAATAAATAAAACGAGAGTCAGTCTTACCTCTCCCGCTCGGAAATTATTCTCGCGCGAAATGAAAGTCGGAGGTAGAAATGAGAAAATCATGAAGACGCTCGTAAAGAGAGTAATGATCGCCGTTTACGACGCCAATAGTTTTCACGGTCGTGCTGTAAAACTCGGGAAAAGAGAGATAGAGAGAAAAAAAATGAGCGGGAATCAATAGGCGAAACGAAACGAAAGGATTTCGAGTCTATCGGCGAAAGGGGTCCGCGTGGATTCGCATACGTACATTATGTATTTGGCAGTTGAGCGCGTGGGCGTGTTGGGGTATCGTCGCGCTAGCACTCTATCAATTTGCCGTATTATCCGAGAGGCGCGCGTTCGTCCCGATAGCGAGAGAGCGAGAGGGCGAGAGAGAGAGAGAGAGAGAGAGAAAGAGAAAGAGAGAGCGCGCTGACAAATTTCGGTGAAAGTCCCCGGCGGCGTTGTCAGCCTCTCATCGATCAGAGTCATATTTGCACATCGACGCGAGATTCCCGCCCGCGCTCGTAAATATGTATACATATACCTACGCGCGAAGCGTGGAATCGCGCGAAAAGCGTATCCCAGGATCCGATGATCGGTCCGAGGTCAGACGACACGACGGGTGAGCGAGCTCGGTAAAACGCCATTAGGAACTTTTCCTTCTGAGAAACGACCATCTTGACGTCCGTTGGAATTTTCTTACCGTCGTTATACCCTTACCTTCGCTCGTTTCCTCGACTAAGTTTCTTACCACACTAGCGAAAATATGTTCCGTTCTCGCGTACCCATTTATATAGTTTCCATTTATACCGATTCACCGGTAAAAAAAGATTTTCGTACCCCGTTGGCTGCGTCCCGTTAATTAATTAACTCCTCGAGAGCGCTCTTTGACGATAACGAGACGTTTACGAGCAGTCGAAACTCCGATATCGAGAGACGAAATCCGCGAAATTGCCATCAGTTCGCGGCTGGATTCGCGACGAAAATAATATACGGAAGTTGTATGGCTTCGTTCGCGTAAGAACCGCTCGAATTAATGGCTCTAGCGCGGGTTCCGTATCGTCTGAGTACCTCGCCGATGATGAAAAGGAATACAATTTCTCGCGTTAAATGGCGAGACGACTGAGACGAGGGACGTGCGCGACCGGAGAAATTATCGAATATCGTTACTTTGGGAACAATGCCGCCTTCGATTCTTTACCGATCATGAGCGATCGGTCCGTGAAACGCTGTTAAAACACCAGCTGACGTTGTAAAAAGACGTCGCGATAAATGTATTCGGAAGATAAAAAAAAACTTTACGAATAACGGCGAGGGAAAATCCAACGCAGTTTCGGATCGAAGGCACGAGGAGTGCATCGAATCCTTCCTATCCAATAAGCGTTCGCTAT
Source organism: Goniozus legneri (assembly GCA_003055095.1). Classification (NCBI taxonomy): domain Eukaryota; kingdom Metazoa; phylum Arthropoda; class Insecta; order Hymenoptera; family Bethylidae; genus Goniozus; species Goniozus legneri. The sequence goes on along the minus strand of NCVS01000573.1, from coordinate 174,193 downwards.
ATATCTGTATACGTATACAAGTCCACGAAGGTATATCGGTGCGAGAAGAGGGGCTCGGTCGTACGACGAGGAAGCGTAATTACTACAGCAAGCAGTAACTCAACGAAGATGAACACGTTCGTCTCCCTGGTCTGCTCCGCTCGCCTCCTTGTTCACGTTGCCAGCAAACTCTCTCTCTCTCTCTCTCTCTCTCCCTCTCTTTTTATCCCCGTATCCCAAATGCCTTGGCCCTTTCTCGCTCTCGCTCACTGGATTCTCTCTTTACCCCGGATTCGACCAGCGAACTACGAGAGGGTGAGAAACACGGTATATACTCTCGCATCTCTCCCTAGGCCACCGCAACCCGACTATACGCAAACTTCTCTCTCTCTCTCTCTCTCTCTCTCTCTCTCCACATAATACGGTATATACACATACACAGAGCGTATTTCGCTACCCTTCGATCGAGTCCCTAACGGCTCGTTCCGCCGTCGTCCATTAGAACCGAAAGGTTTTTTTCTTTTACACAGCGGTCTATACGTGTATTTGTATATATATATCGCGTTCCGGACGTCACAATGAGAGAAACGGCATTTTTATCGCTCGGGTCATCGATATATTTTTTCGCAGATGCGATATGCGCGAATGTTGGGACTCCATTAGTAAATTTAGGGTACGTTTCAATCGCGCCCTCTTCATGAATATATACATGGGACGCATATTTCATAGGTGTAATTTAGACAACTCGGTGCATACAGCTCATCGTCGTACACGGGGAGTCTTTTTTTCTCGACCTCTCTTTTATTTTCCCAAAATTTATCGGGCAGTCGCATTATCGGTTTGACAGCCGTAGCTCGTAAAGTCGCGCAGTCTACGACGTCCCGAGACGTTCGTAGATATAAGTGGTCGCACACGCGAGACCACGAGAAACGATAATTTCTATCGAGTCATTATCGACGCGTCGACGACGAGAGAGCGAGTGGGAGCGAGCGCGAGTGCTCCTAGACCGGAAATGTTTATCCCCAGCGGTGCTCGCCGGGACCAAAACTCGGCGCAAAATTTTGGAATGCCGCCACTTGCTCTACATACGTGAACTGCACCGCCAACTAGTCGCTCGCGTTTCGCGTCACACTCCCGCGATTTACACTCAGATTGCATTACACGATCTCGAACAAGCTCGCGCGCCGTGCAGGTCCCCACCCCGGAATATTATATTCTATTCCAACTCCGGTTCGCAGGTACGTCACCTCCTTCTCCTCCTCCTCCTCCTCTTCCTTCTCCTTCTTCGCTACTCCCTCTTCCCTTCTGCCACGTCGACTTTTCCGACGTTATGTACTATATAGAGAGCCGTTCTTTCGCGGCGAATCCGCCGCGAATATCAAGCAGCCCGTACTCGCGATGAAATTTTCAACTTTGATATCCTCATCCTGTCTCGTTCTACGAGTCTCGTCGATGAGATTTCGAAAATCGCAGAGAACGAGCGAGTTTGCCGCGAGGATAAGTTTCCCCGCCGCGATATACAATCGTTGTCGCGCGCGTGTTTCGAGAACGTACGGTCGTTTCGTAATTCTCGCCGGAGCGGCTCGTTTCTATATCTCTTTCTCTGTTTCGGTACTCGCGAGGTGCATCGCTTATCGGATTACCCTGGCCGTATCCCGTTCCTCTTTCCCTACCATTGTCCGGATCAATTACGTGTGAGAATCGATACGCGTATGTATATACCCGCTTCTACGTGTTTTACTCGTTCCCGGCGACTGCTCATAAATGCTGGATTAAATCGTAACCCGCGAGTCTCTCGTCTCGCATGTACGTGCGGACACTGCCGAGAGGAGTGCAGTCGATAAATTTTTAATTTCCTGCGAGCGCGCGCGCACGGATTACAGCCTCGAAAATCCGCTAAGCCAACAGTAAAAAAGCATTCGATCTTATCGTACCAATTTCATTCCTTACCCATTTCCAATTGGATTGGGAATTGCATTATCCCGCGTTAATCCGTAATGAGGTCGGGCTCGTTAGCATTTCCTCGAGTATTTTTTCTCTTTTTTTTTTTCAAATTTTATTCTCCTTCTTATAATTTTTTGCATTACGTAAAAAATAAAAATTCCCTGTCGATTTCCATCGAACCGTGAATCATACAGCCCGAACGAATCGCCCAAGAGATCGTCGCGCCCGGTCGGTCTTTTGAAAAAGTATAAAATAGGGTCCATAAAAAAATTCAATTACATTTAGCAGAATGATGCGGTATCAATCGTCACATAAATATTACATCGACGTCTTTCGGGGGGCGGATTGCATTGTGGAAACACGTGATTGCGAGAGGGTGGAGGGTGGTTTTATAGTCGACCGGAGAGAAAGAGAGAGAAGAAAAAAGTGTAAGGGTGGTTGCACGTACTCCCTTGCACCATTCGGCGCTGTACGCGAGCACACCGTTAACCCCAAAGTACATCGGGGAGGTCATGAGCAAACGGCCGTTCCCCCGATTCGCCCAAACTGCCGAAATGGGCTCGTACTCGCGCGCACTCAAGACTCCACTATACCGCCTTTCAAAATCGAGTTCGAAGCCCGCACGGCGTACCATCGAGTTTGTACGCCATACTGGCCTTACAGAACTTTTACCCTTGCACACGTGTCTCTCTTTCTCGCTCTCTCGCACTCTATTTCGTCACAGGACGTCGTTATCCAAATAACGTGCGAACACGTTACGCTACTTTCCATACGAAGCCACATAACGCGGGGCCAGATTGTTCCTTTTTGCCCCGCTGCGTCACCTCGCTGATAGACGAGATTGGTGCTCGTTCACGAAAACGAACCCAGCTGCGAAGATCTGGAGAACAATTTTTTTTCAACGGCTTTTTTCATTCCGTCCTCGAAAATAACCAAGCGGGGGAAAACGAATTCCGGCGCAGATGATTTTCTTCTCGATTCGAAAATTCTCGATAATTTCTTCGATTATTGATTCCTCCTTGCGCCCATTTTTCCACGAGACCCAGCCGGCGATATTCGCAGATGGCATTCGACGCGAGATCAAAATTCACATACGGCTGGAAAATTTGCAAATTCAATGTGGTCCGGTGGAATTGGATATTAAACGCGCGCAATGTTTAAATTCGGTTGTTACATCAACATATTACTGCGAAATGAGCGCGCGAGAATGCTACGTATTCCGGTTTCGATGGCGGGGTCAGAAGGTTTTGCCACGTTAAATTCCGCTTCGTTATTGATGAAATTCGTTACAGCCGCGAGATACTGTTATTTTTCGGAGAAGAGTTCATCAATTATCCTACGATAATTACCCGACAATAACATCGAGCTTCGCGGTATCAAATGACGTCGCGAAAGGGACGTCTCGGAGCACTCGACGCGGCGCTTGTAGGTCTTTTTAGGAAAAGGGCACTTCCCCTAACCAACAAAGCCCATCATACCCGATATCTCGTGACAGAAACAATTGTCCCCGAGCTTGGAAATTTCGTGCGACAAGAACAGTCGCGGATTTCTCAGAAAATAGCAGTATCGCGAATACAATAAAAATAGCGTCGACGGAGACTGTTGCTCTGGAAACCCGGCGCGATGTTGAACAATGGGTCGATGCGAAAGAGAAAGAGAGAGAGAGAGAGAGATAGATAGATAGAGAAAGAAGGAAAAAAAATAGACTCAGTGTTGTCGCGTGCACTTCCGGAATGCGGACGTCAATTAACGTCAGATCTTGCGGCAACGAGTCGCGAAAGCCGAGGTTTCCCGTGCGAAACAGTTTTTCGACACGCACTCGCGGAAGGAGAAAGGGTATAAAGAGAGAAAGAGAGACTCTCGATATATCGCTCTACATAATTACGCGAGTTTGTCGTATAACGGCACGCGATATTTCCTATCCCTCTCGGAATATGACATTCCCTCTCTCTCTCTCTCTCTCTCTCTCTCTCTCTCTCTTCTGGTGTTGCGGCTTGCGCTTGAAATCATCAGACGGTTATCGTTGTCATTACCGGCCGATTCGTTGCACGCTCGTCCGTTTTAATACCCCGCGAGGGTGTTTTATCGAACTTGGAAATCGCAAACAATGAATTTCCGCGTAAACTCGCAGAACCGACCGTGACTCCGTTTTCTGGACGGTTTCACTTTTCAACGAGCGACAGGATGAAAGTCGACTACTCGCGCGGCAACGACAAAAGTTGGACTCGCGTGGCCATTTACCGGACGACCGGTAGGGCTCATCCGCGCGATAGAATCTGTCGCGATCTCGTTCTCCCGTGCTTGTCCCCTTCGCTCACCCCCTCGTCCGATTTATTGGCGAAGACCGATCATCCCTTTGTGGCGCGCCATTGTAAGCCATTGGTCCACGTAAACGAAATTGCCACGAGAAGGGAGAGACAGAGAGAGCGAGAGAGACCGAGGGACTGAATACAAAGCGAATAGTATTTGGGCGTGACTGTTGCGTTGATTCGCCACGGCAGCTACCCCTTTTTCGAGCCCGAAGCTGACCCCTTCCTCTCTCAGCCACACGTGCGTTACATCCCACCTTTGCTTTGCATGCGAAATTTCTTCCTTTCTCTCTGTCTGTCTCTCTCTCTCTCTCTCACTCTTTCACCGCAAGCGTAATTTTCCAACTTTTCTATACAACCAAGTCTAAAATTCGCTCAACGTTGTTTTCTTTTTGGTTCTTATGAGCGCATCTTCTTTTTCCCTCTCTCTCTCTCTCTCTTTCTCTCTCTCCCTTTCTTTTTCGTTTTTATGGTGGTTGTGTTACAGAAAATTGCCTCGAATTACACGCCGTTTTATTTCTCGACGAGAATTCGGGGGACAGTGCTTATACAGTATATGACGCATATACGGGGCAAATTGGATCGTTCGCGTGTGAATAATTCGGCGTCACGTGGCACGGGGATTTCGCCGTGACGAATTCTCCAACTCTTGCCAGTTCGCCAAACGTTACCTTCTCTCCCTAACGCCGTTATTGGACTCGCCTGGTGCAGCGCCCGCCACGTGTAATTTCCAAGGTTCCTCGAACAATGTCAGCCACGTTTCCTCTAATAATCCTCAACACTTGTCTCATTTCCTCCGTCGGACTCTGTAAATATCTTAAAAATTAAACTGGTAGCGATTCGTAGAATTGCGCGACTGGAAAGTTTCATTTTCCGCATGATGAAGAGAATTAAATGTATCGAATGAAAAGTAATCACTAGGATTATTCATATGACGACGGCAATCGATTTACGAGGTTCGGGAGGTCTGGAATCTCCGTGACGGAATTGCGAACGCAATGCGATACACGATTGCCTGGGAGAGAGAGAGAGTCCATTGACTTCGATCTTGCTTAATCGCCGACTATTGCGTTTTGCCGTCACGGGAGCATTGATGGTGAATTAAGGGCGCCTTGCGCCACGACGACGTTGCGCGACCGGTCAATCGAAATCTTAACGGCAGTTTGCCGCGCATCGAATCGCTAGAGGGAGAGAGGGAGAGAGGGAGAGAGGGAAAGAGAGAAAGAGAGCCCGCAAAATGCACATTAAAGTTAAATTAGCAGTCAAGAAGGAACTCGCGAGCCGTCGATAGCCTCCGCTGACCCGAGTTTCTTGTTTTCTTGTTTCATAACGACGACGTAGACGCTACCGTTACCAGGTTGAAGTTCGCCTTTTCGAAATAGCAGCTAACTTAAATAGAACTTGAATAACTGTTACAAGGTTTCAACGAGATTTTACAACGAGTTTGACGTTAAAAAAAAGGCTATAAAAATGACCAGAAAACTCGAGTCGAGTTTTTTCCCCTAGGCGGGAAAGAAATTCACTGGACGTGTAGCGAGAAGAACGACGATACGTACGTCGGGCTCCATCATTGTTTCACGTCGAAAAAGGAGGCGATATCGTGAAATTCCAGACGAATCGTGTCAACCGTCCGTCGACGACTCGTTCCGCTCGGCGAGGGACAATAGAGCCTGGATGTCTTTATGATTCCATAAGCGGTGCCCTTGTCAACCGGCCGTATGTATATTTAAACAACCCCTACGTAGTAGCGAGTTACGTATTCACGGTTGTGCGTGTGTGCGCGATACGAGAGCGAGCGGCTCATCGACAAACTGTAGCCGCGCGTGTCATTAGGGATTTTAACTCCCGACGTCTAATACATTAACGCTTTTATTATCTGGCTAACGGCGTTAATATTTACGCCGACGATTCTAACGGGTAAAGCAAACGTTGGTCGGACAAAAGGAAACTGCTCGGTGTCGACGAACCTCTTCAGGCTCAATTCCGTAAAAATGCTTGGAAACTAATAGCAAAAAGTGACTTCTCAACTATTCATAAAGCGAGGATGGAAGTTTGCCGAACAGACTGAATATCCGCCCAAATATCGCCAGGACTATTTTTATAACTGGACAGGATAATAGTTTGAACGAGACGATTATAAAATCTAATATATCACTCGTCTGAAAACTGTTTACCTTCATTTTGCGAAGAGCTTTTTAGATTCGTGTAAGTAAAACAAAAACGTTGGTTCCGCAGTCGCTTGGATTCCACAAGCAATTCCGCAAGCGCTATCGATTAAGGCGACAAGCCATACTGTTCTTTAACCTCTCTCGCGAAAAATTTTTCACCATCTTAGCTGACTCTTGCCTTAAGAAAGCCTCCGGGAAAATTTCTCAAGAAGGTGAACGCCCGTGACAAGCGCAAATCCGCCCGGAGCATCGTAGGCGGCGGCGGCGCGCGCGCGTTGTCTATTGTGTTGCCTGGTAAAAAGGCATTTCTCGGGAAAGCTGGATTTTTATTACATATTTTTCCGCGTTATACGGCGTTGATGGAATTTGTCCAAACAATTGTACCACCGTCCGAGAGCCCGGTCTACCGGAAAACGGACTTTTTTCATTTATGTTAGGTATTTACTCTCTTCTTCGGTAACACACGTATGGCTTTAAAACATCACTCCGAAAATAAACAAATTGGTTTGTAAATATAGAAAAAAAATATGGCGTCGTCTCTAATCGAGATAGAATGTGTGTCGGAGCCAGTGCAAACGTCAGGGTAGGTACCCATGAAGCTGCACCGCGCTGAAAAATTCACAGAAAATCCCTTTGAAAATATTTGCCAGCCGTTATATCCGGTCATGTCGGTATTAGGCGCTCTTGTTTCGATACGGCGAGTACGATAAAAACGATACGAAATAACGCTCGGTGTTTCTAGCCGATCAAACGGCACGAGGGTCTGTAATTAAAACTCTCATTTGTAGAAATTCTCGACGTTTATGTGGGCAGCACGGGAAATTGCGGTTTCATCGCGCGAAACCACCGCTCCCATAATGATTCCCTTTTCCAAAGCGCGGCTATGCGTCCAACCCATCCGATTTATTTATCCCCTGGTCGAAATTCGCCGCGTTTTATTCGCGTCTCGCTCGCTTTGTGCACACAAGAGTACGAAGTAACGTTTATCGAGTACGCGCAATTAATTTTCTATTTGTCGCGAACAAAGATTTCCCGTTATACGTATTTCGCTGGAAAATACGGGCTTTATCGAATTATCGAATACACGGGAGAAACGCGTGGGTCGCGGTACCATCTCGAGCCGTGCGTAATGACTAATAGCGAACGGCGGGTGGGTTATGAATCAGAATCGAGAAACGAATGACGCGCCATTCGCGTGACGTTTCACCGTCGTGTCATAGACGGCTGAAATATTGCAGGTCTCGTACGAAACACGACGCTGCTGGGGCGCGCGCGTAACCACCCGGCGTTACGAAAATGGTCGAGGCGTGGGATAAGAAAACCGGAAATCTGCATATGTTGTAACTCACGCCGCGTGAGCGTAACGAGATATGCGCGCCCCGCGAAATCGCGTTTCACGGTCAGTCTGCCTCGAGATTTTCGCGAGCGCGAATCGAAGAGTCGACGGTACGTCGGCACCGCTGAGCGATAATCCGCCCGAGTTCGATTGATGATCCCGGCGCGCGATCTCGACAACCGCGACCCCCCTCGACGGATCTTACAGAGCTCTAGCTAAAACTCTATATTTTTCGCTTGCGAAACGCGCCTCCGCGTTCCGGAGATCTCTCTCTCTCTCTCTCTCTCTCTCTCTCTATCACGCAGAAGTCCATCGAAAACTTTCGCCGCGGAATATACGGCCTTTTTGTTACCACGCGTGTAACAATAAGACAATGGAATATTCAAACTCTCCGGTGCATCCTCCGCGCGGGAATGAAATCGCAATCGCTACGAATCTCGAGAATGAATTATACGGAGGCGAAAATTCTCGAAACGTCGATACCCTTCATCAATAATGGAGCTAAGGGAGAGGGTAATGAATTTTAATCGTACTTTCGAATAAGCGATCGACTGTTACAATGAGCACCGGAGGCTTTGCGCCGTTGATCGATTACGCCTCGGGTCTTAATGAACCTTTTTTTCGCCGCTCTCCGTTTAAGCCAGGATTCAGCGAGCGTATTTCGTCGATTATCGGCAGCGCGACGATGTAGCTACGCAATTCGAAATGCGCGCGAAAAAAACGAAGATGGCTATCTCGCGAGTGATTCATTCCACGAGAAATACATTTATGGTCATATCACTGTTATCGATAGATATTTATCAGCGGGGCTATCCATCACTCTCGCGGCTCGCCTCACTTGTCAATATTTCAAATTAGTTTCATCTGCGATAAGCTACCCCTCGCTCGCGCGGGGCCTATTACTTTTGTAATTGAAACATCACGCAAGACGGGAAATGTAAGCAAGCCCGTGTGTTATGACTGCCGTTTCAACGAGCGTGTGTAGTATCGACAGCGAATTTTCGACGAGTCACTTCGATTTCGTCGCGAAAAAAATCGTAAATTCCTCGTCTGAGTTTGCGCCACTACCGATCTGGCTCGACGAAAATTCGTCAATCCCGTTCTCTATTTTTCAATTCCCCGTATCGAGAAGAGGAAGAGCAAAACGGAATAAATACACAGCTAGGCCAGGATGAGAGGCGGAATCGCGTAAAATAACGAAAACACCGTAACTCGAAATTCGGTTCGATCGGCCAATTTGGTCCGGGTAGTGCTCGAAACAACAGAGTGACAGGTACGCGCGAGAGCGATTTATCGCCGAAACTCAACGGGACGAACAAAAAATAACCCCCTCCCCCGATGCGAGAGAAATAAAAAAAGCGAGCAGCAGCAGCAGCAACAACAACAACGGCGACGAATCGCAGGCGACGCGTCGTCGCGACGTCCCGGACCCTCGACTGTCACCATCGACCGAAACCAGCCCCCTCCTCCACCCCCGCCCCGATGCCCCTACGCGATTCGCTCGCTCGCATTTATCCGCTACATTTAAATAATCGCAAATCGCGTTCCGCGCGCAGCGATAATTTATAGGCGCGATTCGCGACGGCCCCCAGCTACCGCGTCGAATCCGCCACCCCTCGGCAATACGAGCTCACGCCGTAATCGTTCGCTAGACATATCCTTCATTGTCGGATAGAAATGAAAAAAAAACACACACACATAGGAGAGAAATGAAGGAAGAGGGGATGAGCGCGTTCACTTGTCGCGATCGTCCCTCCGCGCACCGCTCGGGGCCGCTTATTCCCGGTTGATCCATCCGGGGGATGGAAACCGTGACGCGAAACGTCATTCATTCACCTAGAGGTGTTCCGGAATACAGCGGAACGCGGCCCGCGTATACGTGTACCGTGCGCGTACACGAAAGCTCGGTTATCCGGTTGCATCAAGACATTAATTCACCTCTCGAGTTCCAGTCTCTTTCCCGTATACAGAAGCCCATCGTCGAAATTGTAACATTCAATTTCGCGAATTACGCCGGCCCGTAATATAATTTGCCCGTCCCGTGCGAGTAGAGCGAGGCTGGTGGGATGTTGGGCGGTGGAGAATCGCCGATACGGAAATGGCGGTCCGAGGGGGTCGCGCGGGGGGGTTGCCTAGTAGATAAGGAAACGCAGTTCCATTCTCGCGCTAGAGGCGCATGCGCGCATCCCGGTTTGCATCAGCACGTACTTTAACAAACCGTATAGCGTTCGCTATCTGCGAATCGCGCTGCAATTCGATGCTGTCGGGCGAAACGTTCCGGCGAAGCGAGGAGAGAGAGAGAGAGAGAACGAGAGAGGATCCGGGGACCCGTGGGGATCGGCCCCGAGTACAAACCGTCAGCTCGATAAATTTGACTAGCAGCCATTCCGGGCGTGTTACACGCGCCCTATCTAGGACGTCCTCTCCGGCAAATCCCCGATAACGTCCTTCCCAACAGAGGAAGATTATTCCCCTTTCTTCGCTCGTCGAACTTTATTCGCGTGTGTACAGGTGCGTTCGGGAAATGGCACGACCTTGGAAAGTTTGCCGTATGTTCCGAGTTCGACGCGCGGTATTGCAGACGCGCTCGGGATCTCGCGGGAATCCCCCTGCGTTCGGATAAATAGCGAGTGTACACCGAGCGGTATTCGGTCGGCCGATGTATAACGGTCAGCCGCTACTACAAATTAAACCGTCGTGTATTCCGCTCATTGAACGAAATTTCAACACCGTTCAGCCGAGGCATCGCCCCACCTATGCACCTCTGGTGTATAACGGGGTGACGTAGCATCGCGTTAAACACGATCGCTGGTACCTGGAATGAACAATATGGTATAACACGCACTCGTTCGCCTCCCAAAAGGTCGAGCGCTCGTCGACAAATTCTCAATCGGCGTGTTACAGCGAGAAACTCGCCCTTATTACGGCCAAAATAACGCTGAAAATTGTTTTCTCGAATGTCTCCGGAAAAACTCTCTCTATCTCTCTTTCTATGGCTCGAGAGGAGAAAAACTTTTATCGCACGAGTCTCTACCTCGTTTTATTTTTTCGCATTTCGTTTTGGACGCACGGCCCGACGGAAACCCAGATATTACGGGGTTGTTTCTGTATTTTAAAAACGAATTAAACAGCGCAAAACTCGGGGGAAATGCCTCTCGCTTAATTGACTTACGACTGTACTATTTCTTTAGGGGGCGCGAGTATTTTTGGTCTCGCCACTTAATTTGCGTTTATGCACTGCTCAAACTCGATAAATCGAGCGATATTGTTCCTTTTTTAGAAGGGAAATGGTGGGCTATCGTTCTCTCGATCCACAAAAAGACCATTCTACGGTATTTCGAGAAGCAGTTAAGGAACTTATCAATTCGCGAATATAGCGTAAAACCGAACGCGATAACTCTCGTCTGGTGGCGAATTTTATTATTAGATTTACCACCCCCATCGACTTATCAATTCTCTCCCTCTCTCGCAGCGGCACTCGTGGATATCATTTAAACGAGGCAGATATATACCGCTACCGACTCGATTTATCCCCCTCTACTCGCGCTAGAACGCGAAGTCCTGGATTATCGGTGGCGGGGATATACTATACTATACTATACATATATATGTATATATATAGGCACCAGGGGGAGAAACGCGAGAATCGCCCAAGAGCAAATATTCGGCCATTTGTTCCACAAGGGCCGTCGGGTTACGAGCTTATATACCCCGTCTTGTTTTCATAACGTGCACGCACACCAGGATAAGAGTGAGAGAGCAATTGAGAGAGAGAGAGAGAGAGGGAGAGAAGAGAGAAGGGTCATGACAATTTTCCAAATGGCGCGTAAATACGGGTCGGCGTTACAAACTCTGTGTCCGCGCGCACTCGCGATGCGTTATTTATTCGAGTCGAACCCGCTTGTTTTCCCGGCCACGTTCTCTCTCGCCAGTGTTTTTCAATCTCCCCAGATTCGCGCGTGTAACGCGCGCTGGGACTCGGTGTTTATACGTAAACGACTGGGCCAATACCCACGAAGATTATCCGTCGCGCCATAGCCGCGTTAATCGAATCCCTTTCACCGGCAAACTACAAATAGTTCAAGGGACGTACGCGCGAACGCGCGATGGTATGTGTCTTCCATCGTTATCGTTAATGATCGCGTGACTAATGAAACGATCTATCCTACACGGAATTCCTCTCTTTTTTGTCTACGCGATACCGTGACTCGCGAAAAAGAAGAGGGTTTGAGAGAAAAAAAAAATCATCGTAGGGTTAAAATTTTTAGCCGACGTTCCTATAACGGCGGAACCCTTAATGGATGAGATTTCGACGAAATTTCCCTTCTGGGCAGCGCAAGGCCCACTGGTGATTTATTATACCCATAGTACAGTACATGTGGTTTTTCCCTACGCTCGTTGCCGAAGAGAGGTCCACTCGTACTCCGGCAAAGTTGCCCTTTTGTTCCGCGAGTCCTGAGTGTACTTCATCCCTTTCCTCCTTTCCTCCTTTCCTCCTTCCCTCCTCTACTCCCTTTTTTTTACCCAGCGACTCTCGTACCGGAGGCCTCTTATATTTCTCGAAACAGCCCCTTTTCCTTGGAGAAGGTGAACGAGCCTGTCCGCCCCAACGAGAGATACCTAATTTATTCCACGACCGCCGCCCCCCTATCGGAAGCTCGACGGAGGCGGCATCGGCGGAGCCCGGCAGTGGCCGGGAGCTATAACGGAGGCGGTCGTCTAACGGGTTCCACGAGCGCGAGCTCTGTCCCCTGGGAAATGTAAAATAATACACGCCGACGACTGCTTTTATGTATCGTGTCGCGAGTTGACTCTCCCGCCCCCTCGCGTCGCTCTTGCGCTAACTCGCACTCCGCAATTTCTGTTACCCACCCGCCCGGCCACCTCCCGTTTCTGTTTCTCCTGTTTCGCGACAGATATAGTTTGCGTCGTCGTAATTTCATTTCGGCGAGACAAGTGAATTATCCGACTATCTGTGTGTATTATTCAAACGGTCCGTACCGTTCGCGATGTCGTACTACCCCCACCGGCGCGGCTCCATCCCCTTCCTCTCTTTATATTCGCGTACGACGACAAAGGAAATTATTTTCCCGTGTGTACAATTCCCGCGTCTCGTCATTAGTGCCCCATCGCGCGTCGATTCCGCTCTCTCGCGAGAATTATAATCCGAAGACAGAGAATACGCCCGGATTGAATTGTCGAGACAATAACGCCGGTGGGTGGGGCCCCTACGACGACGAAATTGGAATTAAAAACAACGATTCGTCTCGTTTTATCGCCGACTCGATCGCTCCACTCGAGGAATGGAGGTCAGGAGGATACCGCGAGGGGCGCGTTATCTGGCCGTCTCGACGGGCCCGATGAGAGAGGAGGCAAAAATTCACAAGAGATAATGAAATTCATTACGTCCTTGTGTTTACGAGGAGAGATAAAGCGTTAAAAAATTATACGGACGAAGCGTCGTCCCGTGACGATACTATCTGCAAAGTAGGGTGGGATGAAGAGAGCGGGGTGAAAATTTTATTCAGAACTGGCGCGAGAAGAGGGATACGAGCCACATAGCTGGATCGACGGAGATTCGATCGCGGAGGTCTCTCCAAAGAGAGAAAGATGCATTTTTCAGCTACGGAGTCACGGAAATAAGATATCTCCTGTTTAGATGCGATTCGACACTGGCTTACGTTGGCACGCACACACACACATACACACGCACACGCACACATTGAACAAGGAAAATACACGCGAGGGACCTTTACTTGGAATGGACCCCGCTCCCTGAGGTCAATTGGCCGTTCATAGCACGGTTTGGGTTCCCACCTCGCGTTCTCTCACCTACCTGCTTCTCTCTCAGGAAACACCCGGAATTTAGGAAAGGCCTTAACGCCTACAACGGACTTGCTCAAAATATTGACCAAACCTCTCCCTCTCTCTCTCTTCATCTCTCTCACTGTTGGTGTGTCCCCGGCAAACTAAACGGACGTGCGAACACCACGCTAAAGCATTATTAATCCTGCGGTCGAAGGCAAATAAACGCCCCCACCCCAGTTCATCCCCCGACAATCCTTTGGCAACAAACTATGAGTTTTGAAAGCCATAAGCTGCGCGTCCCTAGCACGGATAATCGCCGTAATTGACTTGAGTCTCGCCCGTGGAAAATCCAAACTCGGCCACGGCCGGTACCGGGGGGGCTAATTACGAAACGTAACAACCGGTTCGACGAAACAAGAAGGAAAATTTTCCACTAGATTGAATCATTTGCGATCTTCCCCCTTCTACGAGTGCGGCGGACCCTCAAAACGAGATAGCAATTCTTTCTCTCACTCTCTCTCTCTCTCTCTCTCTCTGTCTCTCTCTTTCTCACTCGCTTTCTCTATCCCTCTCTCGACCGGACTCGTCGCGAAAACGACGAGTCACCGTCGCTGGTCTCGCCAGTATAAACACACGAACCAATTTTCCGCAGGGGCCAACCCTCGTGCGTCAACCATTGTTCACGATATAATCTCGCGGAAATCACGTTGTTTCGCATCCGACGACTTATTACGGCTGTCGCGGGAGAGAGAGGGGAGCGAGAAAGCGCTGACGCACAGAGTTTAATCCAACTCTTACGGAGCTGGTTTTTCGGTTACGATGTATCAGCCGGTAACGAGCGTGGTAAAACCGGTCGGTGTATACGAAACATTCAACCCCTCGACGGTACAAAGACACGCGCTAGATCTCCGTCTCTCATTCTCGCTCTCTTTTTCTCGCCTCGGAGGTATAATAGAACGATACCATTGGAAATCGGGGGGTGGATAACGCTCAAGGGCGCTGGAGAGTGTATGAATTATGGATCGAAAAGTTTTTGCTGATTCCGTGCAAAGAAACTCACTGCCCCTCTCTTTGGAGCGTGTAAAGACAGCCGGAAGAAAAAGTTTTGACTCGAACGCACTCGCGATAAAAGCCTCGGATTCGTGAGATAGAGCAACCCATCCAGGCCTCTATCGGCCGAGAATCGTCCGAGATCCCACGATAAAATTCTAACTTTTCTGGAAATCAAGAAGAGGGGGAAGCCGAGACGAACGACCATACGCTTCTTTATTCGAATTATGACTCTTTCACGTTTGACAATAAAGATGTAATCGAGCGAGGCTACCATATTCATAGCTCTACCTTAAATCTTAATTCCGAGAGGACGCGATACATCTTCCGATCCCGGGTAACTGTATTCGACTTATTCACCCGACCGGTCGAATCAATTTCGCGTTCTCGCCGCGAGACTCGAAAGTGGGAAACGCGGGACCTTATAAATTAACGCTCGAGGTCGAACGACCAGCCATCGGAATGAAATACCCGGGAACGCGAGTTGGCCCAAGTTGGCTCTCGCCTCCCAACCAGCCACGATGAATCATACACAGCGCTATCGGCTTAATCACTCGGTCGATTACGTTCGAGCGAAAAAAATAAGTTAATTGGTCTTTGTTCGGACGCGGTTACAAATGAACTCGGGTAATAACGAGCTTTATTGGTCGAGTATAACCGAGAATACCGGCGGGCGCGAGAGACCCCCCGTACGAGCGGATCACCACCGTCTTACGCCCAGGACGGAATTTACGCCCGACGCGTAATAAATAAATAAGAGAATAAATATAAACGCGGCGAGATATAACGATAAGTAACGGGTGCACGGGTGCGAGCGTGCGTATTACGTCGACGATACTTAGGCGCGCGATTCGTCATTCTCGGTACGCAGCGGGGTGTAGGTGCAAAGTCCTCGTTACTTTATCCCGCCGGTCTATACGGACGCGTACGGCCATTATTTATAGCCGCAATGGCCATATAATGGACCAACCCCACCGTAACACACCCACTCCCCGGGTATCGACTTGACGCCCGAATTCGGCCGCGCGCCGCAATTTTTTACCACTCACACCACGCACGCACCCAGAGCGAGAGAATCGTCTTGGTCTGGCGAAAAATCTCTCCCTCTAGCTTTTCGCTCTCGCCCGTTCCTTCTTTTTTTTTTATTTCCCTCTGTTCTTTCTCGACGTACTTACTCACACCCCCCTACGGCAACCCTCATTCCGAAAAACTCCGACCCCCGACTGGATCGACCCCATAGAAAATCCCGATAAAGTGCCGCACGGAAGGCTGCGCGGAAGTGCACTCCCGCAACTTCCTACCGAGACGTGTTTACCGATCCCGGCGGGCTTATTCGGGAACGCGATCTGCCAAGCCACCCCCTCGATACGAACCCCGGCCACGCGCGTTGCCCTGTATCATCGTACGAATCTCATTCGCGATTCGTAACGACATTTCAGCCGTCCGTCAGACGGATAACGTATGCGTTTATAAACGACTCCGAATCCCTCGGAGGAGTGCCCGAGAAGCAAAAAAGTTTTCGCGACTGACTACATAATTGCCGGTTATCGTAACGAGTTTTTGATTACCCGAATTTCATTCGGTGAGTATAACTCGTCGGATAATAATTATTTAGCACTCTGTTTAATTGTCGGAAAATGCGATTTGATCGACTCGGTCCCAAGTATCGAATTCTTTTTTCATTTGTCTCGCCAGTGGATATATTTTCGTTTCGATGGTGATCGCGTCCACGGCAAATATTTACGCGAATTTAGTTTATCGACTTTCTTTTTTCCCTCAAATATCCGGGAGAACGAGATAAACGAAATCCGCGTCGACGAGTTTCAAAAATCATGGCGCGTGTAGAGACGTTTATCGTTTTTCGAATGTGCACACGCGTTTTCTATCTCTATGGTCTTTGTAACGCGAGCTAAATGCAATTTCAGTCAAACATCAAACCAAAATCGAAAGAGGCATACTTGTATGTTTTCGCGTAATATCCGGCCAACGAAACCGCACCGGTACAAAGTTGGTATAACGCGAGCTTTGGTTTCTGTGTTACGAACTTTAATATGATCTATATCCGCGCTCACATTCGCATTTTCGCAAGATACGCGCGGCGAAGTAAAAGCTCGTTTGTACATCGCATTACGTTTCCATTGATGTTATTTTCAAGCACGGAGTACATAACCCGCGCGGCGGTTTCTTTGAGCATTCCGGTTCAAAACAAGGAGAGACCCTCTCGCGAGTTCATTTGTCATTTCAAAACGGATTCTGGAAAACACACAGCGCGAAATTCCTCTCGCACCGGTTATCCAATTACACTCGAAAGTATTAACGCGAAAGCGTCGTAGAGTGCGGTATCACCGTGGCGCGTCGCAAAAACAAAAATGTAATCATAGATGCAGAAGTGGCAATCGGGAAGTTGGCGTTATCGCGATGTCCGAGGAAGAAGAGGAGAAAGGGGTACTCGCAAGTTCGGTTATAAATTCAAATTAATACCGTGAACTTTCACGCGTGCCCCACTGCAAATTACTCCGTCCGTCGTCGGCGATCAAATTATAAAGTTGAATACCCCCTACCACCCCTCGAGCCAGAACTTGCTACTTTATAGCGAATAACTTTGCGGGAAAGGAGGAATTACGCGGATTTAAAAGTTGAGGTGAATCGATCCGGGGCCGACATCGCCGAGTCCATCTTCGCGGTCCTCTTTTTTTTTTTATTTTTTATTTTTACTTTTCGTTACACGCCCGTTGAACGTACATCGCGAGGCACCCGACGCACGCGCGTCTTACCGCCGCGCGCAGCTCGCTATACGCTAATGTTTCGGGTAATTTGTTTGCGGGTCTTCAAACTCGAGGGGTGGGCCCGTGTCAAAGTGAAGCGTGGGAGGAGCGGTGTTTACGAAGAAAGTCGAACTCGCTACCGTTAAAGATCTTTCTTGCGCCCCGGTAAAATCACTTATCGTTATTACGGCCCGGTTCTTATACCGAGACGCCGATGAATAATTTAACGCCGGGTAGAAGTTGACGAGAGGGGTAAAAAATGTAAAACTTTCGGCTCCGAGTTGGCCGTTTCTCGATCGAAGTCCGCTCGATGCCGGGTAATTAAAATCGAACCCGCGTCGGCTCCGAGCGAAACGAGCTGACCGAGTGAACCGAAGACCGCTGAAAGGAACTGATTGCTCGCTAATCTTGACTAAAATTGCCGGAGAGGCGCGAGAAACGCCGCGTCGAGAGTTCGACGATTAGACTCGGTCTTCCAACTTCAAGGATAATGTTTCGCGATTCTGGCGTAGCTACGAGAAAGCTAGATGGCCGATACCGGACTAGATGGCGAGGAACGATTAACGTGAATCCCCGTTGGACTCGGTTACTCGCGAGACTCCGCGGTAACCGAGAGAGCCAAAAGCGATCAACGTCTCGGTGCTTATCGCGAATTTCCGTCGCCTTTATTCCGAATATACAACCTCGTGGATATTCTTCGCGAGGCTCCGCCGATAAACGAAGGTGCGTCCTCGCGCGTTATGCGCATTCGCGCGACGAGAGCCGAAAATTCGGCGCGATAGGGCGTTATCGGCGTCAACGTCGAGCTTTCTTCTCCGTACTCGTCCAGTACTCGCTGACTCGTCGGATTCTCCTGGAATGTCCGAGCCCCTAACGGGTGCGAGGGAGATAGAGATAGCGGCGAGGAAAGTGCCTTCGAACATTAAGGCCGATTTATTTACGCGACTTACCCCCTCGCGGCATAAACGAAGCATAAGCGACGGGAGACGCGACATTACGTTATCCTGGCGAGCCGGAGAGGGACCGACAGAAATTCCAAAGCAGCTCGTAAACACGAGAGTCTACGAACGAGAGAACCTCCAACTTTCGCGAGGAAATCCCTCGACGACCGGCTCTCGTATCGCCTCTCTTCATCCCTTTCTCCTCTCTCCGGCACAGCCGGACCGGCTTTAATTGAACTCGGCCAGTGTAATTGGTAAAATTCGACCTCCCGCGGCTGTATAATTTCGCTAGGACCGCTCGATGTCGAGCGTTTCCGCCTTAGGATTAAATCCGCAATGCGTACGATCCCAGTGATACTCGTCGAGGGAATATTCCCCGAAAAAGAACTTTTACGTTTCGAAAATTCACGCTCGATAAGCATCGAATGATGAGCGTCGCCATTGCCACAACGAAATCGATGGTACGTCACTAACGGACTTATCGAGAGCCGTAACAGATTACACTTATAATGTAGCCCCGGCCTTGATTCGTGCGCGAGAAGCGTTTAAGCCGCGTTACATCGGACCGGACCAAATCGGATCGGGGAAGAGAGAGAGAGAGAGAGTTAACTGTGTATACATATAGGTATAGAGAGTGGTGTTTTGCGACCCGCTGCGGTTCGAGATTCGAGAGACCGTAGGAGTCACGTTGAGACGTAGACGAGGGGCAGGGAGGGGAATAAAAAGGAGAAGAATAGCGAAAGAAAGCAGAGAGGATGAATCGAGGGGGCAGAGAAAGGATTCCCCATATTAGCTGACAATGGCCAACTGACCTGGGTCCCGCCGCGGCGTTATTAAACTTAAATCATTTGCGTCG
Organism: Goniozus legneri; assembly: GCA_003055095.1. Lineage (NCBI taxonomy): Eukaryota > Metazoa > Arthropoda > Insecta > Hymenoptera > Bethylidae > Goniozus > Goniozus legneri. Next base: position 155,037 of record NCVS01000573.1, on the reverse strand, counting down.
CTCGCGAATGCCATAACTCACGGTTACCACACGTGAAATACGTACGTCGTTTGGATTATTGTGCCTCGACGGACTCTTTCTCTTTCTCGAACCTCGTACGTATCCTCGTTCTCTCGCCTCGCCTTTTTATGTCCCATCTTTCTTTCTTTTTCCTTCTCGCTATGGCTCGTCCTCTCTCATTCTCTCTCTCTCTCTCTGTCTGTCTGTCTGTCTCTCTCTCTCTCTCTCTCTCTCTCTCTCTCTTCATCTCCCTCTCAGCGCCGCGTCCACTCGCTTATTCTTGAAAAAATCGTTCTCGCCCCGACCGGATCTATCTTCCAGATGGCCCGTCACGGACACGCGGAGGACATCGAGACGATTCCGTAACCGGACGTGATTTACCGCGCGCGAAGCGCACTCGGATCTTCATAGTTTTGGCGAGCTCCCCCATCGCGAATTCCGCGAATGCTACGAGTTCTCTCTCTCTCTCTCTCTCTCTCTGTTCCCTTTTTTTTTATCTATCCAGTCCTTCTCTTCTTTTTTTCGTCTCTTTTTACGACCACGAACTCCGAGATACGTAACCCGCATATTGAATCGAGCATAATTTGGTTACACACTATTCCAGCTCTAGCGTACTCTCGGATGCTGGAAATGGCCAATCCGTGAGAAGTAGAGTTTACTTCGGTCCATTCGAATATCGAGATCTATCGAGCTGCCCTCTCGACAGAGCTCGTTACGCGCGGAACGAGATCGCGGCGGGAATCGATTTTTATCATTCTCGGATGCAGCTTCTCGGAAGATGCGTGAAAAAATAAACGCGAGAGCTCCTCGTACGAGGTTTCGCGAAACGAAACTCGCGACATATATAATGCATCCCAGCGAGCAAATGGCTAGTCGAAATCCCAGGGACTACGTCTTATTTATTAGTCATGTGATCGTGTAGTCTGTGCCGTACAAGGCCAAAAAACGGGACGGGGGGTTGGTAGAGGAGAAGGGGGAAGGCAAAGGGGAGAGAGAGAGGTAGGGAGGAATCAAAGAACGATTTGACGAATAGCCGCTGCTTATGTATTCACTTAAGATCCAATAATGGCTTTATAAAACATGGGCCCGATGTTGGTCGACCAGTTCACCATTCGTCTTCCCCGACCCTAATAGACCCGCGGTATGCGAATGAGACGAACAAAATCGAGAGTTCCTTCGACTCTCGAGAAGCCTTCCTCTCAATTTCGATCGATTAATTTCCAATCTCACCTAGATGTTCCACTTTGTACGAGTGAATGGTTAAGACCGGGATCGGACCGCGTGACGTAATTCGGAAATTTATGCCGAACGAGGCTACGAAAGGCACTTGACGCGGGCGAACGCGAGCCGCGAGCGAGGGAAAAGGGGATTACCGCTCGAACCGGCCGTTATATATCACGAGCTTAGTTCGGAGAGCTGCCGGGAGAACTGGACAGGTAAGACGGGGCCACGAGGTATAAACATTCCGAGCTGTCCGGACACCTCAAATTATGGTTTGAGGCAAAGTGCCAGAAAGAGACGATATCTACACGTCACGAGTCGGCTAATACTTACGAGTAGTCTGAAAAATTCTCAATCTCGCGTCAACTAAACTATGGAATATGTTAAGATGACTTTTTTCAACTGGTTCGAGTATTAGAGACTTACTCACGTTTCAAAAATTTCGGTAAAATCAAATCCGCTGTCGAACTTCGGAGGGGTTTTAGGGACCGTCTCGATTTCTAGATAGACGTACGCGGTACCTACTAAGCTCGACTCCCTCGCGTGTGTATAGCGAAACTTCTATTCGCGAGACCCTCTGGCTCGGCGCCAGACAAGGAACCCCGGTCGCGCTCCCCGGCCCTTGTCAGCGCTCCACTCCCGACGGAGACTAGATTGCGTACACAAAATCCCCATTGAAAAGTCAAATCGAACAATTTTTCGCCTTTCGACGAATCGGATGTAGCGGGTAGGGGGAGTGAGCTCAAGTTTGGGACGTGAAAATGTAATTGCGCGGTGTTCCAAGTAGGGTAAAAGGAAAATAGAGAGGAGAGAGAGAGAGATTCGGAAGCGTAGATAGCGTCGACAGAAGTCGCGACGAATAGCGTGGGAGGGATTGCGGTGCTCTCTAGCGGTCCCTCGGACTATTTTCTCGAAAATACAATGGACGTAATGGGCGGTTGCTGCGGGCAGGAATGACGTTTTTGGTCGTCCTATACCCGTGGCGGATGTAAGGACATCGTTTTCTAGCCCTCTCGAGACACTGGGAGGTCCACGCTCGACGAAGTAGTAATACTATAGTATACATATACATATATGTGTATAGTATACTGCCGCTCGCAGGTCCGATACATCATTCTTTTCACAATTTGTCGGAGAGCCGTGAAAAGTCGAGGCTCGCCCGAGGGACACGGCCCAACACGATATTCTCGCACTGGTCCTCCTCACGAATCCGTCGGAAGCGAACTGGCTACTTACACTACCTCCCTTCCTTCCCTACTTCTCTTTTTTACCTTCCAAGTTACCGCAAATTTTCATCGCATTCGTTCCATCGAAGTACCGTGACGCGACGAAAGAAGCGAGATTTCGTCAACATTTTTTCTCCCTCCCTTCCCAAAGTCCCTATCGTTCAATTGAATTCTAACGCGTCCCGATGTGTGACATTCGTATATAGCGAACACGTGTAGGTTGGAGATGAAAGAAAGGATCCCCCCGTTTCCTCATTACGGGGTGGATCCGATCGGAACTCGATCCCCGACAAATTATATATAGAATAAATTAGAATTGGATTTGGACCTTCCCGTTCTGTCTCGAGCTACTCGGTGACGTTTATGGTTCGCGACGGACGATAACGCCCCAGTCTTTTCAAGGCCAGCCGGTCTCGATGCTCCTAATCCTCGCTACGTTTCCGATGCTTTATATAAATCGCAATATTTCTTCGGCTTTTTTAAATCCCATTTACGGGAAGAGCGATATGTGCAAACAGTGTACACACTTACTTATCGATCGACTCGTTTCCGCATGAACGTAAATTCACCCTCGATTCGTTCCGGAACCGCACCAGGGAGCAGGGTCGCCGTCCTAACGACGCGCGACCGCAGTCGCATTTCAAGGTCGTTATTGCCAATAAAAGAGTTTACCTGCTCGGAACCCTTATCCCCACCAACGGTGCCTTTTCGACCGTGGCGAACGCCACCCGTATACTTCGAGCACTTGGCTCGCGTCTGTTGCTTCAAGGCGACTAAAAAAAATACCCAAACAGCCGTAATTCTCGTACCGGAAGGGAAAATTTCGGGGTTCTCGAAATTTTTCTGTTCAGTAGAAAGTGAAATTGGGTAATTTCGGCACGTGACGAAAAAATACAACAAAACACAGAGTTTCTCCTCACGCGTGGACATCAAAGGGTCGCGTGACAGTTCTCTCGTGGGAGCACGGATGGCATTGAGTCCCCATATGCCCCGGAATATACTTCGAGAACGCGAGCGAAAGAGCTCTTGGGCGTTCTTACCCCGATATGGCATCTACACGAGGCCGTTAATCTCGACCCGATCGATCCGCATCGCGAATGAAAAGGTAGATTAAGTTAAATAAATACGGAGATATCGACTGGATGGATGGTCGCTAATCCCGCCCGAGTAAATTAATCTACGCGAAAAGGTCGCGAGGATTAATTCACAATTTGGGCATTAGCGTCGGACACACGCTTCGATGTTATTTTTCTCGCCGTTATATCCACTACTCCCTCTTTCACCGAGTTATAGTGGGATATGATGTGAAGGGCCTGTATACGTCTGCCGTATAATAGCGTATAGCTGAAGGGTGGATCGCGGATGATAGAGAACGCTAGTACAGACCGAGAGAGGGGAGGGAGAGATCTCTATATCGCGTGTCGGGTCGAGACTCATTGTCTTCCTGTCAGTACCGCGCAAATATTGCCACCATCTCCACCGAACGAGCGTGGGTATGCGTATGCCTATACAAACAATGTCAGTAGCGTAGAGAGAGAGAGAGAGAGAGTGGGTGGTAGGGAGATGCGTTAGGCGGACAGTACGTACTTAGGTAAATGGAGGGGTTGGCATTTCACGACAAAAGCGCTCGCGCGCTCTCTCCTTTGAGTCACGGGATATAACCTACTAGTACGTTGTTACCCTCGCGTCGACAAATACACACGCTTCTCCTTCCTGAATCGATTTACAGCGCGAAAAACGAGAAAATACAGAGATAGAGAGAGAGAGAGAGAGAGAGAGAGATGGATTGAATTTGAAAATTTCCAACTCGCGGTGGGGAATCAGATACAAGAGACCGTGGCTCGTTTCATATTCAGAATGCACCGTCCCGAAAAACAGGAACGTGATGTCTTCAACCCGGAGAAGGAAGGTGTCGCACCGGTGCTTTTAATGACATTCCGCCTCTAGGAGAGTTTCTATTAACCTCACGACTCCGAGGCGGAAGATATCGTTTCCTTATCGCTACATCTGGTTCCTCTCTCTCTCTCTCTCTCTCTCTCTCTCTCTCTCTCTCTCTCTCTTTCTCCATCTCTCCCAGCATAATGTCTCGAGGAAGCGAACTCTCTCGCATGAATTAACCCCTCGTGAAAATCCTCCTCCGCCCACGGAAGATACCCGCGAAAGCGTAGGGCATAGAGGGCCCGCAATCAGCGCGTACGTTAGTTTGCCATTCCACTCGGAAAACGCAATTCCACGTCGCGTTCTTTCCGTATCGTCTTGAGCCCCGATAACGCCAAGCCAGATGAGCCAGACTCGGAGAGGAGCGCGCCAAATTTCGCCAGAGAGATCAAAGGATTAACCCTCTCCCTCTCGACCCGCGTAATACAACTGTAATTTCTGTTTTCTGCTGGCGCACGCACGTACTCCCCGCTAGTCGCGAATCCGTCCTCAAAGGATAACGAGACCTAGAGAGCGCGTCCTACACTCGATTACGTAGGGTGCGCGCGCGCGCAGTTACGGCTGCTGACGCGAAACCCCGACGAAGACGACCCGAGACTCGATTTTCCGAGAAGGTGATTCCCGTCACGGATAAACGGAGAGCTAGATTCTCCTCCTCCCTCGTGCAGACTCTCTCGCTCTTTGTTTTTACAAAATTTCCGAACCGCGAATCGGCTCCAGTAGACATTCGGTAAGACCACATCCGGGGACGATTTAATTAATTCCCACGGTGACGCTGTGTGTGCATGAGCGTGTTTGCGCGATATTAATTGCGCAAAGCGCGTACACGCGCTTCGGGGTCGACGGATAGGTCACAGGTCATAACGGAGTTTCCGCCAAGTTTCATGCCCTCTCTCTCAGTTGCACTCTAGCGATCCATATTCGTGCTCCTACGACCATCGCTCGTCCGGAAAATTACGTATACGTTTTCCGCTTCAAGTGTCGCGCAAGTTTCGCGCACAGGCCGCATTACGAAATTCCGTCGTGCGTTCGACTGGCGCAGCGAGGGAGAGAGAGAGAGAGGTAGAGCTAAAATGAGAGAAAGAGAGACGGAGAGAGATGAGCGATGATTAATTACGCGCGACAAACGCGACTTCACGCTCGGAATCCGATAATATTGCGTTCGATCGTATTCGTAAACCCAACCCGCGAGTATGATTTCGTTAATCACCGTTGTCGGGTATTTACCGTCGAATGATCGACATGCGCGCGCGCATTTACAACGCACGAATTATGCTCGATGCGTAATCGATTAACGAACGCCGCCGAAGTGAAAATCATCCTCCCACCTCTATCACGTCAAAATAGATTTCGTCGAGTCCGCCTCGATAAATATAGTCTATAGCCCGAGCACATTGACTAGTTCATTCGTATAATAAACGTCAAAACATCGTCGAGCCTGGCTATTCAACCGACCCGATACGTGTTCGGATTTATTATGTGAATAATATTACGCTTTTTTTTGCCAGGCCATTATACTTCCAGGAACGTTCCATACCGCTGAAACATACTCCGCGAATTAAATTCGTTTTTACATCCTATTTACGAAGTTTTCTATGGAAAAAATACGTTCGCGGACGTCGATAAACATAGAGGACGAGTACGTCGAAAAATAGAGGGAACGCGCTATAAGTTTATTGTTTATTTTTATTAAAAACAAGGCACGCGAAATGTATTTTTCATACGCTGTCGGTGCACCTTTATTGAGGGAACAAAAGTATCGACGTGGCCAGCGCGCATCTTCGTTACACACTCGCCGATATTTCCGTCTCGAGAGAGATTAACAAACGAGGAGGCCGACTGGCGTGCGCGCTTTCGCCGCGTCATCGTTCAAGTCGACCCATTGTGGCTACAAAACGCTCGTCTCGCCGAGAGTAAGGGAAATAGAGTTTGAGAGAGAGAGAGAGAGAGAGAGAGAGAAAGGGAGAGAGAGATTCTCGTTGACGCGCGATAGGTCCGAGCTCTCGGTGACATTTCAATAAACCTGTTACGAAATAAGGTCAGGTCGGCTCTCTCAACCCCCGTGGTATATATCCCCCTTTCCTCTCTCTCCCCCGCTCTCTCACTCGACAAGCCGAAACGCTGCCTCGTGGGACGCCATTCTCGATCGAAATGTCATTTCGCAATTACGCATAGCTCGACTCGGCCAACACGCGCGTTAATATCGATGTAAGACAATCGCGATTACGAGAGACCAATTCGAAAGCGAACATCGTTTCGTGAGAATCGTCACGGTCATTCGGGAACAATTGAGTCATCAGTACGTAACGAATATTTTTACGGTGATAAAAAAAAAATACCAGGAGATAATATTACGGGTCCAGGAATGGTTTGGCGAGGAAACATTCGTGGGCCTCCTAGAGCGCGCCAGATCGACGGGTGGGGTCCGAGGCAATTTCTGCGGCCATTGTGCGTAAATACTGAATCATTGGGTCCGCATAGAGTTCGATTTTCGACGTACCCGCCGTTTAACGGCCTTAGAGGTTCCAGAAAATCAACCCCCCTCTGTCATTGACTCCTATCATTTTTCATTTTCGAATCTTTTCACGTCGATATTTTTTTTCTACAATAAAAACACCCCATCTCGAGGTCCTTCGCTAATATACGATTTTTGCTTGAACATTGCAGGGCCGGTCAATGTCGAGTGCGACGTGCGATCGCGCAGCTCATGTCGAAACCCTCCCCTCCCTCTCTATCTCACTTTTCGCCCAATCCTCACGCGTCTACTTGATGAAAATTAGTATTCGGTCGGGTGTTTTCAATTAACAAAACATCATTCACAGCGTAATAATTAAGCACGCTGGTTTATTCGCATTCAACGTCAGTCGCATTTCAGGACGAATCCGATAACGTTATTTTTGGGAATCGATTCATCTCGCAACGGCGAATTAATATAATAATACGTGTGTCGCGTGTATACGTATGCGCTAACGCTGCGTTTGTTTTTTTGTCAACGAAAAATCGAGTGAAAGAGAGAGAGAGGGGGAACCACGATGACGGGAATAACGGACGACCCTTAAACGTCAGGAATGGTTATTTCCGTTAATGTATCGAGCTTGGCTGATGGAAAATTATTTACCGTAAAACGATACGTTACTCCGCTACGCAACGTATTCAATGTTGTAAACAATTAGCGGACCGTTATTCTATTCATTCGGCCGATAAAAAGGCATAAATTTATTTAATTCGACAATATATTCCCGGCCGTATGTATAATTGTCGTCGAACGCGACAGCGCAAGTTTACATCACTTATTCACTTTTGCAGCGCGCCCCTCGCGCCACGTAGGCGCGTATTTTCGCTGAATTCCGCGCCCGGTTGACGTTGACAACGACAAATCGAACACGACGTCTACACTACGAGCGGGCCGGACAATCCTGGACATTTTGAATTGACGCGCAAATGTGAAATAGCGCCAACTAATTTATAGGATCGCCGGCGAGAGCAATTTGCAATTATTCCCCCGGCACGTACACAGTCAGCAAGAGAGCGAAGATCTCCTAATTCGCGTATGGAGCACATCTGCCCGATATTCCGACTCCTCTAATTCTCCCTTAACGACTGTTGTCCGGATTTTCAGATACGATCTATTAAGACTTCCCGAAGAGGCATTCAAGATTTCAGTAACAAAGCTCAATGAAAAATATCGAGCGAGATCCAAATACATCATCAGAGTCCTCTAGCAGCGCGACAATGAGAAAATGACGAAAGCGTTTACGTGGTGAAACGTCGGCGCGATAAGTGCGCGGCTCTCGTACAGTACTCTCTTAATGAATGAGACGTCGTGACGGTAAAAGGCACAGTGGAGCCTTGTTCATTGTGAATCCACGAAGCGTATAGAAAGTTTTCTTCGCTCGATGCCGCGCTCCTTTCGATCTTTCTATACACACGCCTACGGTGTGTACGGTGGTGATTCGACGCGCGACACGCGCGCCTCAAAGGAAACTTATCTCTCGTAACATCTAACGGCGTTACGTGTCGAATATTCGACTCCTATTTTCCATATTTCCGTAACGAGAGAGAAAAAGGCGCGCGGCGATAACGGGAACTCGTCGATGCCCCCGTCCTCGATAATTCAGCGAGTCGTTCGGGCACGAACAGCGCGGATATAAAGGAGTCGGAAACTGCAGTTACGTTATGGCAGAGACAAGCGTCGTAAAACTTCCCCCGTAACGGCGATATACCGAAAATGGCGGACGCACGCGTGGTTAGGTGAATCGAAACGTTACCAGTGCCCTCGTGCGTTTTCCCCTCAGAATTTCGATTGAAAAATGTAGCGGACGTCAACAGCTATACAACCACTCGATATTCGATCAAATATGCACAAGCGGTTGATTATTTCGATCGACGATTGAATTTTGCAGCTAGGCTATCGCATTTTGTATCAAAACGCAGCGATAATCAGCGAAACGGTTATCCGCCCCGCGTCTGAATGTTTTACGAGAATTCGCTGATTGGGCGAAATTTGTTCGGTATTTTGAAACCGGCGTATAAATTATTTCGATATAAAAATTCGCAGCAGCCGTTTTATTATTGATCGAATCGGTAAAGGAGGAAATGAAATTTCGTGTTGGCCAATTAACGAACGCTCGGGAGACGAATTTGGAAAAACAAATCGTTCGGGGTTATTTAATTAATTAACATGGCTTCTCGTGGGCGAACGGAACGCGGGCCCAGATGCGTTTCTCGTGTCGCGATTACGCGATCGATTAAAGCGCGTTCTCGAACAGCGGGACGGCAGTGCGCCGGACAACTACACCCCAGGTGAGCCCAAATAATAACACACACGCGCTCGAGCCCTCTCCTTGTTTTTTCCATCGAGGAACGACGCCGCGTGTAGCCAAAATTACAAGTCCACGGGATCTCCAGCCGCGAGATGTCTCCTTTCGCTTCCTGTAGTTCCCGTGCTGGCCTTCCCGTCTCGGTTTCCTTACCCGAGACACCAATCACCGATTTTTCATTCTCGGAGCGTGAAAAGGATCGGTATAACCGTTGCGCAGTTCTTTTCGTGACGCCAAACATCGGATATACATATAAGCCGCGATCTCGTCGTACCAAAGAGGGAAGGAGGAGAGAAAAAAAGAGTATCAACGAGCTTCAAATATTTTCGTAATACGACAGCGAGGGAGGGAAAAAAGGTAGTCAACGAAACACGGTGACAGGCGCGACAAGAGAAACGTCTCAATGTTTTGCCTGATCCTTCAGCTGGTCTCATTGTGCTCCCGATGAAACGAGGAGAGAAAGAGAGAAAAAAAAGAGCGGAGGAGCGACAATACCGGGTCACATCCTGAACGACGCCTACCGCGTACCTGCCTCCGCTCGCGAGCCGAGATACCGCACACGGTGTGTGCTTTGGTGCCTATTTCCTCGACTGGTCCATTAGACGGTGCGAGAGAGAGGGAGGAATTGAATGAGGTAGCGTGCGAGACCTCTCGTCTCAGTTTGCTCTTTTGTGGGTCCACGCGGGATTAAACGACGAGATCATCCGTGAGGTCCAAACGAGGACGGATGTACTCGACGGGGGACAATGATCGGAAAATCATTCCGCTCCGTGGAAAATCATTGTTGGACGATAACGGGGATTCAAAACGAAACGAGGGACGATGGCCAGGGGTCGCATGTCACCGCAAGTAAAACATACGAGAATAGCGAAAAACTTGGTGGGCCTTCTTTCGATAGATTTTTATATCGCCATTCGTGTTCGAGTGAATTTCACGAGGGTGTCTCGGTTCGTTGGAATCGGCCATACGAGAACTGTATGGCGTTCGAGTAGAATTTAATACGGGGATATTTACCGATTCCCGAGACGATAATAGACGGAGATTCCTATCGGTTGAGCAACACTATGTTTAAGGGCAAATAGATTCTATTCTACAGCGTTGCAAGGTTAAACCGAAAATTGATGCTTCCGTCAATTTCGTAATGAAGTGTTTTCGTTTAAAGCGGTTCCTCTTAGCACATAACGCGAAACACTGAAATTCTGCTCTTTCATGGTATCGATTAGCATCCATAACGTATAGGTAAAGACCCGAAGTCTCAGTTCCAAAAATTTGTTCGAAATAACAATGCATTCAAAATTTCATCGAACGATTTCCGCATAACGCGAGCGCTCTTTCGACTGTTATTATCGCTCGGAATATAGTATCTTTTGTAATTACACGATGTTATGCGTTAAACGTCGTCTCTTTAATTCCTTGAGCGCTGAATCGCGTAAATCTCGATATCGCCGTCTATAATTCCCGCGGGAACGAGAAAGATCGGGGGACGGCCGTCGAAAATGAGCGGGTTCGAGGTCGTAGTGCGTCGATACGCGGAATTGTTGCGCGTTCGTGGACGCCCTCGAAACGAAAAACGAAATTACATGGCGGAGAGCCGAGAGAAGTGGCAAAGCTCTCGTCGAGGCGATTAGAACGCAAAACGGTCGAGTCGACTGTCCATCAAGACCCTCTGCTCGGTAATTACTCAAGAGTTCCCATCTTTTTTCTTTCGTTTCCCTTTTCATTCTCGTATACGCATACTCGAAACTCACCAAGAGCGAGAGAGAGAGAGAGAGAGAGAGAGAGGACACCCACGGAAGTGCTCGATCAAAAATAATTCGAATTAATTCTCGTGAAAGGCGCTTTCTACCGTCTGTCGTCCGTTTTCTTTCCCATAGCTTCGTCACTCTCGCGGCGGTGCTACGAACGAGAGTTACGAGAGGACTCGAGGATTCGTGGCACGCGCGAGCAACGCTAAAACCTACGAATATATAGGAAGTTCCAATGTTTTGACACCGTCCCGCTCTTCTCGCGTAGACTTTGGAATCGACTTACGATTTCCTACGTCGTGTTTCATAAATCTTTGCCGCCCGAGGGTCACAGAGAGTAAGAGAGGGAGGGAGGGAGAGAGAGAGAGAGAGAGAGAGGCCGCGTTTGGCATCGGATTTCGTGCCACGTGTCCCATATATTTTATTGCCGCGTTTGAAAAATTCCGGAAGAAAACGAGAGAGTGCGAGAGCCCCGTACCAGCTGTTTATTAGATATATAGAAAAAGGGGTGAGAGGGTTTCCTCCCACTTTTTTTACCTCAACTCGCACGTATGTACCGCACGTTTTTGCTCGCTCATCGATTCCCTTCGTGTTCGGCTCCAGAGTGCGAGGAGCTCGCGGCCGAACTTCTCGCGAGGACGTGAAAATATAGCTAATCCTCGCTATCGAGGCAGTCGGGGGGTTAATACAACGAAGTGCGAAAACCCATTCTTCCGATGCTCGCGCAACGACGCCGTAAAGTATTTTTACCGCGAACCACTCGGTTCGCGGATATTAACGGCGCGTTGGAGAAAAAACATTTCGCGCGATTTATCAGGGAGTATCGTTTTAATCGTCCGGTCGCGTATCGTATCGTAGGTATCCTTTTTCGAGCGCAAAACCCGAGCTACCGGTGAAATTATCGTATTCTCTCTGGAACGAGGAGAAACGATTCGACGTAGCACGTCAACCAATCCATTAGATGGTAATTAACGATAATCTTTATTACGGTTCGGCGTAGCTTACCGCAGCCATCTGGCGTATCGGATAGGAATATCAGAGCACTTTGATGTCGCGTTCATAAGGGAGACCAAAAGTGTGAACAACCGGCTCTATTAATTGATTACAAGGCCGCGGTGGGGCGTGGAATTACGGTGACGTCACCGTTAGAATTATGCAAATCTCGGGAGATATATCGACAGCCATCCTTGGGATTCGGTAAAACAGACATCGAGATAGGGAGCCATAACTTATCATCGGAATCGCGTTACACGATCGCGTATTCGCAACGCGTAAAATGCTCACAGACCCCAAGGCCCAGGCTATCTAAATTGCAATTTAACCCGGCACTTCGTCTCTTAATCGCCGTTATCGCGCCGGCCCGAGTATATCCCGAGTGCCGCGAGTTCGAGAGAGAGAGAGAGAGAGAGAGGGAAAGAGAGAGACGGGAACGTAGCCAAGACTCAGCCTCTGGGCTCTAGAGCCCATGCCTCTCGTTATTAGATCAATCACCATACGGGAACGGAGAATCGATTAGAACCCGGTCACGCCCATATAATTACGACGGTACGTGGCGAGTTTGACGACACGCTCGGTACCTTGGTGCGAGAAAAGCGGGAGGGAAAATAGAGCGAGAAAAAAAAGATTCCTTCGGAAGAAGTCCCTCGTTGCTTTTCGCGCGCTTCGCATCCCCAATGCCTCGTGCTCTCAGCTATAAGCGACACTCGGCACATTTACAGAAGCTACCATCTTCAAAAATAAACTCTCCCTCCTCTTTCTCTCTTTATTTTTCTTGCCCTCTTTCGCCCCGTTGGCAGTAGCGGTTTCCTCGACGGTGTTTCTTGTGTGATGAACAACCGGCTGATTTTGACAAACGGGTAACGATATATCGAAATGGACCCGAATAGGGTTCTAAGACGGTGTAAATTGATTACCGCAGTCTGCTCGAGGAACAATAATACCTCTGTGTTTCTCGCTCTCACGGAATCGCTGCCGGAGATCTGTATTTACGTTGTAACTGATGCGATATGTGCTGAACTAGAAAAAGAAGTCGGAGAGAGATAGGGGAAGAATAATATTTTCACACAGAGCGGTGCGAGCGGTACAGCGATAGTCTGAAATTTTAAATGAACCGTTAAAAAAGTCGAGAAAACGAGCAAGAGGGATAAGAAGAGAGGGGAAAAAAGAAAACGCTAGTACGTGAGAAGAACTCGACCGACGCACACGCCCTCATCCCGAGGCATCCTTCATACCCCAAGTTTTCCTCGACTTTCCGCCCGCGAGCAACAACACACACTAGGGCAGTTACAAAAGCTTCCTTCCTTGAAAAATAAATCCACGTAACCTTTCCGAGGATTCGCCCCGGGGGGAGGGCACATAATTTTCTCTTACGCGCTCGAGGTTCGTCAAGAGAAACGTGGCTTTATTGGGTACGTATTTCGCAAGCAGCGCGCGGTTGCACATAACCGATGCGACTTCTCGCGAACGCGACTCGAATTCTCCGTAAAAGAACGCGCTCGTGGACTGAAAAAGTCCGTCGACGAGAGGCGCGAGAGGGCGACGCGTCCCCTCCTCCCGCGTAATTAGCGCGGTGTACAAATAGAGGCGAAAAAAGCAGCCCTCGCGTGCAGAAGCTAGAGCGGAGTGCGTGCGTATTTATTATTTCGCGTACGGCGCTTTCTTTCACCGCGCACGGTGTGCCAACTACGTCGACGAGGCACCCTTTCGACCCCAAAAACCATCCTTTTCCACGCTCGAGTGGGCAGGCCCTTTTCCTCCCCCCTAAAACCAGCGACGCACTCGTGCTCTCCCTATACGCGCGACAAAAGCTCGGCCCTTAAAACAAGTCCTCCGAGCGCACGAGCGCATCACCTGTTCAAGAGGTGCGCCTCCGGGGCCCCCGTATACACGCTCGAATAGCTCCCTCCCTGTACGGTACTCCTGTGTCACTAGCAGCGTTAATCCGACGCATCCTTCGTTTTTCTATTTTCCACTGCCACCCCTGATTAACCTCCCTTCCCATTCATCCCGGACTTAAACGACCGCGGGACGTACTAAAGGGCTCCCCGTACCGCAGAATGGACAGGCCGCGGTTCGATTTAACGATCCGCGACTTTTGTCGGCGCCAATGAACCAATTCTCGAACGTTAACGCGCCAGCGCGTAGCTGATATCTGGGTCGGGGTAGGAAAAACGAGGGAGCTACCTGAATAGAATTTTCTCATTCTCTCTTCTCTCTCTCTCTCTCTCTCTCTCTCTCTCTCTCTCTCTGTCGCTCTTCGCTTTGTCGGCGAGAGCCGATTATTATATATCAATCGGAATAAAGCGCATTACGCGTAACGAGTCATTGGCTCGACGTCGGTTGTTACGAGTAACCGCAGCTCGCGAAATCGGCCTGTCTAATAACGAGCACTCTCCATGTGTATCGATTTCGATTTACTATAATCGTCGGTATTAACTCGACCGGAATACACCGAGCTGGCTATACAGCGCGAATTTCAATCTGAAAGCGCGTGAAAAAGGTGGGGCGCTTTTGGGAACTCGTTTGGCTTTAATTTTATGTCGAAAACGTTACACGTACTGGCTCTCGTGTAGCGCGAGCGTGATGTATCAATACCGTGGAAATGCTAATTTGCGTTTCGCGCGAAGGACGTCCGTACAAATTATTTAACGGCCCGGGTTCGCGCAAACGCGTCGCCCGGTGCGAGGCCGCTACAGGCGCGTGCGAAAGAGAGAGAGAGAGAGAGAGAGAGAGAGAGAGAGAGAGAGAGATAGAGAGATAGAAAGAGAGAGCCGTTTGACAACGTTATTTACGTTACGTTAACACGTCGTTTTGCGCCAGAGTCGTAAATACGTTTCAACATCTCCGCAGTCGAGCGCGACCATCGGCTCGCCTCATTGGGAATAAACTTGGCCATTAGCATAAATGCGTCGGGGTTCCCCATCCTCGTGCTCCTCGAGCGGAATGGCCGCGTCGATTCGCGGGAATTTCAAAGAACGGCTTTGTACGCCGAGCGCTGATGAGATTGGTTGCGGAGCTGTATAGGAGTAAGGACCCGGAAAGGCACTCGCGCGGCTAGACGCGACCCCTCCAGCAGCTAGCTGGATTCTCTTCCTGCACCGTCCCCCTCCTTTTTGGCGTCTCACCGCTGCGGAAAGTTCGCCATCCGGACGAGGTCGGATCTTGCGGGATGAGCGCTTAATTAAGCGAGTTACATACGTACGCCGTCCGCCACCTGATTTCGTTAAAGGATAATGAAATTGAATAAACCATGGGAGGTGTAGCGTTGAATTCCCGCGACTCTGGAACGGTGCGAGGTAAACGTCGAAGGAAAAAATTCGATTAAGCGATTCCCATCCGATAACGAGATAAGGGATTACAGGTTTCTATGTAATGCGAGTTTAATTCGACAAATCTCGTCTGATTTCGGGCTAAAGTGGTAATTGAACTCGATCGAGAGCCGCAGTCACTGTACGTAATAATCGAGCAGACGTATCGAGTTGGAATATCCAGGAACTCGAAAATGAGATCGCGCGACTCGCTAGGAACGAAATTGAATATTTTTTCGAGTTTCGACGATGCAGTGTCTGGAGTGCCTCCTCTCGAAATTTTTCAGCTAGCTTTCCCTAAATTGAATTAAAATTAAACAATTCGAAGTCGAGCTTCGTCTGGCTACCGGATTATCATTTCTTTTCTCTTATTAACTCGTTAACCGGGTGCATCTAATTTCGAAAATTCTCAACCATCGCGCAATTGAGTTTTCCGGATTACAAACATTTGTAATGCAAACGCAAAGGACCACGCGTCCAACCGGCAGTCTCGTTTCAATTTATTTTTCCACGGACTCTCTCTTTTCGTTGAGCTAGCGGGTGGGAGGGTGGGTGGGTGATGCCTCCTCTCGCCCGAGCTAACGAAATTTTTTCATCAACCGGACGGCGAGCTCGACTCACAGTACTCCTACCGAACGTACACATTCACGTCTCATTTCACGGGATTATTCTTCCCTCTACGGAGAGGTAGCTCGCAGCCGGCTTCCGTCGCGAAATTACAGAAATTTCGTAATTGGTTTAATTTGTAAAACGCGGCGTACCGCGAATCGCGCCGCAATCAACTCGCTCGCATAGAGCCCTTCCATTTTCTCCGGAGTGATTTTTCGCGTTTAAGAATTCCCGGCACGGAAGGACGGCCGATAAACATGGTGTATTTTATTAATTCCTCCATAAAAGCGGATAATACCCGTGATCCCGGGTGCTAAGCATATTTCGAGGACGAGAGCCCGAGAGCCAGCTCCGGTACGAGGTTTACAGGGAGCCGAGATAGAACGCCTCGGGAAGTTCACGCGCGAGCGGATCTCTCTCCACTTTCGGGGAGTAAGCTCGGACAAACGCTTAATTAAACGAATAACATATATCATGCTAACGCTCGCTAGCACGTATAAAGGAACGGCCCCCAGCCGTCGGCCGGGTCCTATGAGCGTACGTCAAAGCCAGGGGCTATGCTTCTTAGCGCTACCTTAACCGGGCGAGCTCGTACTTGCGTACCACCCATATATACCCCATTTCGCACTTACCTACCCTGAGAATCGCATTGCGTCCCGCCTCGCCCCTACCATTTCCGCCCTAGATGAGCTCGCCCCAATTAGAAATTCTCTTACGGACGCGATTAATTCTTAATTCCCCTTTCGTCCTCCGCTCGCGATATTCTCCGACTTCTTTCTCCTCTCGTTCTCGCTCGGAGAGAAGAATTAATAAAACTATAGCATTACACTGAATTTATACGAGGTAATAATCGTAAAACCGAAAATTGAAGTCTCGCAGAGCCCGGAACAAACGCGATCGTGCGTTAATTTTGTAAAGAAAACCCCTTTTCCCGTTATTGTTTTCCCTCGCTCCTCCCCCCTGTCCCTTCCTCTATCCACATTTTTCTATTACAATTTTTTCGAGCAATTCTCTTTTCTCCCTCCCCCTCCCTTTTTTTCGAAGTTCAGGCAAAGTTTCACTTCCCTCGTTCGTTTAACGCTGGCGTTGTTCCTGAACTCGAGCAAATTCAACCCCTTGCCTCTCGCGTCCCAAACGTTTTCCGGAGTAACGAAGGAGAGAGATCCCGTGGAATTACATGACCTGGACGATATGCAGGGGTAGCACTCCCTCTCTCTCTCTCTCTTTCTTTTTCTTTCAGTGAAGAAGAGCCAGGCGAGATAGCGAAATGGTTCCTCCATGATTCGCGTGGGATATCGTATAGCCACTGTAAAGGGAAAGAGAGAGAAAGAGCTAGTTCAACATCGTAACACTGCCTCTCGTCGACTTTTCGAAAATGTTTGGTCTCGTTCGACCAGATCGATCCGTTAAAACAACTCGACTCTCTTTCTCTCTCCCTCTCTCTTTCTTTCTCTTTTTTCCCCGCGCTATTCTCCGCTATCGTTGCTCATTCCCCGGGCAAAGTGGATTTCGCGAAATTCCAGCTCTCGATCTAGGAGAGAGGGAGTCTCATTAGTTTAAATTTCTCGCGCGGTTTTTTCGCCCCATCTAGCAACCCCAGGGCTCTCACGATCTCGGCGTTACGTTCGACGTTCGACGAGGTCGATCGGGCTTAATACGCTCCCGGAGTTCGATATTCGATGAAATTTCAGCCTCCCCTCCCCCGGTACCCTCTGCTTCACCGAACACACGCCTTTCCCGAAGCCGTGATTTACATTTATCCAGAGCTCTCTCGACTCGCGAGGGGGTGGCGCTCGATTACGCACGGATTTAACGATTTCCATCGGAGATCGAGACGAAAATTTCGACCTTTCGCGGGGAACGTATCGCGGGTGGAACGAGTGCTCGATATTTCGACCCGGACAAAACCGCGATATCAAATTATCATTAGAGTTCCATTATACAAGCTGAAAACAGAGCGCTGACTAATTGTAACTCGTTTAAAGCGCTTAACGGCCCTGGCTTTGAGTTATAGGGCAAATTTCAATGGCGCCTTATTCACGAATCGTCGCCGAGAGATGTCACGC
Source organism: Goniozus legneri (assembly GCA_003055095.1). NCBI lineage: Eukaryota > Metazoa > Arthropoda > Insecta > Hymenoptera > Bethylidae > Goniozus > Goniozus legneri. The sequence continues at coordinate 137,105 of NCVS01000573.1, read as the reverse complement.
GACCCAGTTTAAAGGATTCCTAAAGACCGAAACGTGCTCCGCATATAACCCGACAGATCCTTCTCGCGTGATATCTCGTCCTTTGTTACCCCGGGAATCAATCAGATTGAGGTACACCGAGATAAGAATCGGCTAGATTATTTTCCACGAAACAAGCGAGAAAAATGTTCCACGGATGAAGAATACTCATTAAGAAACCGTAAGTAATAGGTTCCGGTTATCTTTTACCTGAGGAAAAACCCTTATCGTTTCGCACCTCCTGCATTCGTGTTTCGAGGTTACACGGAAATGCTTTTCCTCGGTTTTAGGGAGAGAAGGAGGACCGACCGATCCGGATCTCGGTTTTCCCCCGAATGCGAGGGGAAAGAGCTGAGACACACAGGTATACTATACGTATAACGAGCGAAAGAAACTCGGTCGAGCGAGAAACGCGAGCGCGCGTGTAGAGCGAGAGCCCGGTGATTAATGCGCGGAAGATAAGAGACGCGGAGAGTCGACTTCCGGACGGACCGGGGACGCCCCCTTATCCCGGATGATTAAGTTATCCGCGAGCACGGCGAAGAGAGAGGTAATGAAATCGTCGAATACGCTTTTGCCGACACCGACGGCTTATCGTGTACTCGCTATCTCTCTCTCTCTCTCTCTCTCTCGCTAGAATACCAGATGTACCTGTGTGTATAAAACGTGTATCTGAATATTTCACCGGGGACTCGAAAATTGCGTTCTCCTACGAACGAAGAATGGAGGGGAGAATCGAAAAGAGAATATATTTATTAATCAAGAGGAGAAGAGGAAGGGACGTTATTCATCACCGGAGTTTTCGGTTACACAAAGCTCAACGTCTTAATGGAAATCTCGGGCCGCTGGTCGTTACTGGCTTGTAGGTGTATTACGAAGATATAGCGACTCCGAGATCGATGAGACACCCTGCAACCCCTTTGCGCTTGCGCTCTACTCCAATTTCGGTCATCGTCGTATATTACGCGTTTGGCACGCCGAGAATTAAGCCGCTTCGCGAACATTTTTCCCGAGTTCGACCAAATTGGATTTCGGTGAGAAAATTTTCGGCAAAAGTTCGAAATACGAGTCGCGAGTGATCGGAAAACGCGAATCCGCGAAGACCCACGAGCGCGGACAACCACTCCGTGTCGGAACAACTCTCGCACCGGCAGTTTTAAAATGCGCATCGAGTGCCAAGTACGGCGACTGGGGAGGCTTCAAAATGCATGACGTCGCTTAATTACACAGTTTGACGCGAGAGCGAAACGATTTTTCTTCTCGCTCTCTCTCCCTTCGAATTCTCATTTTTTTCCTCGCTCTCGGACAAAACTCATCGCGAAACTAATTATCTCGCGTTTTGTTGCTCGATAATGTAAAATTTCCCCAGTCGGACGTATACGTATATACCGACTGCACTGTAATGAATTTGCCATTTCGCATTTATAATCTCTCCGTATATAAGTCTGTTTGCATCGGTGTTTACGACGTGGACGCCCGAATATATGACGGGGGACGGGGAACGGGATAGTCGGTCTATCGGGAATTGCTCGCGTTATGCATTCCGTTTGAGTTGGAAATCTCGCGAAATTAAATGCGAGAGCTGCCTATAACGCAGACGTCAATCGGGCGAGATGCTTCATCCAGACCGCGCGCGCGTTTCTGCATTTGACAGCCGTTAAAACAGAGCTAATCAAATAATGCGAGGAGATAAGCTCGCGCACGACCTCGTTTCGAGCAAATATTCGTCGCGGAAAAACAGTCGCAGCGTGAAATCGCGTCTTCGAGTCGAAGCTCGGCGGGAAATTCGTATCGGCGTGTCCGGGCTGGATTAAAATTCAATTACCTTGTTGTATAAAACATTTACAGTATCCGGCTTTTATTTTTTTCTCGAGGTATCTTCTACTGGGAGGAGGAGGAGGAGGAGGAGGGGGAGGGAAATCCATAATCAGGAGTTTGAAATATTCGAGCCCGGAAGTCTGTGCAAACACTTCATTGGGTATGCCTCTCGATGAACGACGGTGTAATTCGATCTCTCCCTCTTCGTTCGCCGGGAAGGAAAACGTTCCCTCGCTAAAACAGCAATGAGGAGACTTTATTGCTCGGAATATCGAAATTACACCGGTTCGATATGTAACCGGACGACGATAAATCCAAACGCGTCACGCTCGTCGGGGTGGAAAAGTTGAATTTCCATATCGCTCCCCTCGCGTTTCGACTTTCCGGCACCGCCGATATACCGAGCATGTATCACAGTTTTGACGTGCCATAAAGATGACTAGATTACGAGAATAAGGTAGCCCGCTCGCGCCAAAACAAAAACTGACAATTGATGTCGGTCCCGATCGAACGACACTCGTCCGCCGTCGCTCTTAATCGAGTGATGAATTCTCGAGGACTCGACGGTTACCAAAGTGGGGCGTTGATTGTTACACCGTTCGAGCAGCGATATTCAGAGGCACTTATCGAACGTGGGAAATCGAGGATGTATAGAGGTCACGATTCGAAAGTCATTGACTCTCCGGCGGAGAAGAGTCACGTATATAGGTACAGACGTCTCTCGCGGAAAATAGGAGTAACATATCGCTTGGAAACACGTGTTTGCGTTTTTTGTAACGTCATTTTTGAGTAGGGAACGAGCGAGGATCAAAGCCGAGCGATATGCGAGAGACGCGCGTTCGCCCTCTCTCTCTCTCTCTCTCTCTCCTACGCATTGATGTCACGACTTCGAACGTGATCGATTTACCGCAGGCGCTCTCGTCGTCTCCGAGTCACCATTTTCGACGAATTCACGATCTTGGAAATTGCGAAATCATGCGTCATCTCGAACCGAAAATAGTCGTTAAACTCCGTCTCACCGCGGAAATACGCGAGCGTAAATAACGAGACGAAAATCTACATTCCCGGGTTTATACGGGAGAAACGAATTACGAACTCGTTCGGAACGCAGAAAAAGGAAAAGAGACGGAGAGAGAATCTGTTCATAATTCACGGTTTCACGGTCAAATTGAATTTCGACGAAACATGGAACACGACGTCGGATGGATACGTAGGTACATCGAGAGATCCGATTGGCCGACGATAAAGTGACAAACAAAGGAGCGATTAATTCACCGTCCGGCTCTATTGTGTGCAAATACGCGAGTTAATTCGATCCAGAAGAGCCTCGTATAGTCGTTGCTCGAGTCGCTCCCGTTTTACGGGGTATCAAACGGACGAAATGAAGAGAGTGGCGTGGAAAAAGTGGATCGTTTTAGGGCCAGTACTCTCGTCCTACCACCTAAGCCATATTCGGAGCAATTAGCAGCGCGGAACGGCACGCGGCGATTGCAATTTTTACCGTAACCGTATTATCCGCGTACCGTAGTGTTGCGACTCTCGAGTATATACAGAAAGAGAAGTATCCGACAATTAGACGCGCCGAAACGGGAGCGAAACCTCTCCGGAAGCCATTTTCCACGACATCGGGAAGTCGTAAAATTTCTATCAGCGATCTCTCATATGGGTGCGTACAACGTGCCATTAACGCGCGCGACGGTACGTACCGACTGTAATTATTCGCTTAATTGCCGCAATTTGCCTGGCAAAATATAGACCTTCGTTTTATTTAATCAATCCGTGCCCGGTATACGCGATTTTCCCCTCGGTCTTCCTCTACCTCGAAAAACTTTTTTCCATCCAGCATCGTTGAATCGAGTCGCGCGCGCGATATCTGCATAAAAAAAAGGAGGACGGAGGGAGAACGAGGAGAGTGGAAAAAGAGAAGTTGCTAACACGATATTTCCCCGAATCCGCAAGCCCGTAAAGCTCGTTCAGCCCATGGCCAGGCAGTTCCACGAGAGAGCTAACGGGGAATTTTCGGTCGATTCTTTCGCGGGGAATATTGGCTCTACAATACGCTACGTGAACGGGACAGGGTCTCCGAGAGTTCGCGGCCGCAAAATTCAATAAACTCCTACGGTGAGTGCCTAAGCGGAATCGGCGCTATCGCGACCGTTTCGTAGCGATTTTCCGTCTACGAGAGCGAGAGAGAGATAGATAGGCGCGTCTCGGGTGCAGGTGCACCGAACGAGCCACCCCCGCGGGCTTATTTAGGGAGTGTTTTGCATTAATTATTCAAATGAGATCGCGCCTCTCTCGCCGAGATTATCATAAATCCACGCTCACCGGTCTCCGCGACGACTTTATTTCCCGGACAAACGGCGACGAGCGTTTCGGTACGCCAGCCCCCGATTTGTCGCGTAAACAAGCTCGAGGAGCGCGAACCGGTATAACCGCGACGAGCCATCGTCGGTTCCTGTAAATGGATTTTCCTTTATGCAAAATCGGATTTTAACGGTAGAATCGAAATTCCATCCGGACCATAAATTCGAACGAGCAGCACCGTATCCGAGAATTCCAACGTCTCTATTATCGGTATACAAGACGCGGGCTCGCGCGAGCCATCGCGGGACGGATCGCCGTGAAATTAACGACTGGTCGAGTCGTTCGAGAGTGTCCATCCGAGGGCCGGAACAGGTGTCGCGTATTTTAGCTCCGATCGGGCCGCTTATAACGGCCTTCCAAGGCGACAACTCATGATACATATTGATGCGTTTATAGTGTGGTTCGAGATAAAAAAAAAAAGAAGCGGAGAAAGTGAATATAAATGTACGGGATGAGACTGTAGGTGTACGGTGTGCTGCTACAAGCTCGACCGGGAGAGACAATTAAACGCGCAATTGCGTATAATAGCCGTCAGCCGCGACGCGAGTCACGTATCGTCGTTAAACGCGACCCGTCCGGGCGATTTCGTCCGCGGATGGCAACGGTCTCGCGCCTCGTGACTGGAGATTAAGACGTAATTTAAGCCCAGCGCCGGAACTCATTTACGTACTTTTATGGGAAAAAGATAAACAGCGCGAGCGCGAAGACGTCCTCTCTCTTCCACGGAAATTACTCCCATCGTTAAAGAGCTTACTTTATGCTGATTAAGCGTTTAACAGGTCCGTCCGGCGTAAATACGTAAAGGTACTTTCCATGCATGAATATGAATGAGTGACTCGTGTTAAGAGGCCGCGACAGGAACCGATGGAAAAGCGAGCGGGGTGTGCGAGTATTATTCGCGGCCGGGAGGGCTGCCTTTATCGTGATTGATAATCGCCCCAACGGCCCGCTCGACGCGAGCCTCGCCCTCGAAAATTTTCCGGAACGAAGCGCGCGCGCGCGTGGTCCGGACGGAAGACAAAAACCCGGCGGGAGGGAGCGACGAATTGAAAAAAATAATAAATTTTTTAACAAATCGCGTCATTAGACACCTGCCACGGTTTATTCTACCTTCTTTTTTTCTCTCGCCCTCTGCGAGTTTCATTAAGATTCGTGGCGGATGATCAACGAGGGGAATAAAAACATTTCGGGTGAAAATTAGCCTCGTAACACCACATAAAGGCGAGTTTTATTATCGCGCGTTTAATTATCGTCCCAGGGTTGGGCCACAAGAGCGTGATATTCCCGCAAATTGTTGCATATACGCTCGCGGCAGACGCGACGAGGAGAAGAAAGGGACGATAAAAAAGAGGATTCGGCACAATTACGCGTGCCCATCAGCTATTCGCAGCCTCGTTCGAGCTTGTTGAACCCGAGAGTGGATCCTACAGGGATAGAGCGAGAGACGTAGAGAATGAGAGAGATTCGCGCTGAATGCAGTCGAGCGTCCGACGAGCAATTGCGCAACCTAATTTTGTCCGCTTTACCATTTAAAACGCAGAGAAATTCGATTGTCCGCGATAGACCGTCGCTAAACGGCTCGCACTTAAGTCTCATTGCCCGCTCGAAAAGCTCGTCGGTGCTCCCTCTCTTCTCTATCGAGACAATTACCCATGGACAAAAGGAGAATTAGGGAAAAGAGAAATTACCGGTTATAGGGAAGTATAATATTTTCCTAAACTATACTCCGTTATATTCCCATTCGGTATATCGACGAGATCGACCGATGCGAATCGAACGAGAGCGTATAGCGTACGCCCGCCGGCGTGTGTCTAACCGCGTGGAGAGGGCCAGGGGAGAAGTCAGTCCTAAAAACCCAATCAAGGGGAAAAAGTATTAGCCCGCGCGTCCGATCCGGTGTAATTACGTCGTTAGGCGAGCCGTCGGCGGGTCGATTTCCCGAGTCGTTACAGCTTGTTAGCGCATCACCCCGAAGAAAAGAACCGTGTCGCGCGTTCTCGCGAGAAACCCTCGTTTCTGCCAAACGATAGAACGCCCCAACTTTTCGCTACTCTCCTTTCGAAGCTCCTTCTTCTGCCTCCAATTGCCGAACCGTCGTCGATTTTACCGACGTCAAGATCCCGTCTCTTTCTCTCTCTCTCTCTCTGTCTCGCGCGGGCTCTCTCTCTCTCTCTATCCGTCGAGCGTGTCAGCCGGTACGTGTGCGTCAACAGAATTGGCTGGCACGGTAAAACTCCCTCATCCGCGGGTAATCACGCAAACAACGAACACCGCTTTTACGTACAGGGTGTGGGAAAAATAAATTGTAAAAGAAGATTCGATCTCGTTCGGAAAAATAATATTGACCTTCGATCTCGCGTGCCTCCACTCGAGGCCGCGCCCGATGACCTCTTCAAACTGAATCATTTTCACTCCGAACGATAATTTTTTTCCGAACCGTACGAGATTCCAATTTCTGGTTTTTCAAACTGTTTCCTCACCCAGTATATGCGGTAGCAGACATATAGCGCGAGGGAAAAGCCTGGTCGCGTCGCGCGAGGTTGACACGGGCGAGGGTGGGAATTGGGAGGGAAAAAATGGAGGACGGCAAACGAGGGATTTGGTGGAAAAGTGGGGATGAAAAAATGGATGCGATAATGACGAGGGATGAAAAGCTAACCTGCTCGCTCTCTCGAGTAACCACGACCGGAGTGATATACTAGATTTGAACATCCGTCGGCGAGACATATCTGGCACTCAAGAGGACACGTCACACGGGCGATAAGAACCGAAGGAGAAGGAAACGAGGGTTGGATAATGAAAGGACAAGCTCGGGCGAGCGCACGGGACCGGGAATGCACCTTGCGCTTCGCGGAGGTCGGAACTCTCGTCACTCGAAACGTAAACTAAAGTAATTTGTAGTTGTCCCCCATTACGGACTTTTCACGAAATACCGATTTTCTTTCCACGCTCCGGGAGAGCCACGCGAATACACGCTCTTGGCGAAACAGGCTCTCCGTAAGAAAAGAAAAACAAAACGTACCTATACACACATATATCACCGGTCCGTCGGGGGAAAAATCGAGATTATCCGACCCTCGTCGTCCGAACGTGACCTCGAACGAGTTGACGTCAATAATCGGAGGAAGGAGAGGAGAGATAACAGGGGTCTTCGTTAAAATTTTTTTATCTCCCAACACGTTGTAGATAAAGAAGAAGAGAGAATAAAGAGCGAAAACTCGTCTCACGAATTGGCTCGCGGTGAAACGCAGAACACTTGTCGAGATATAGCTTTTCGAAACTATCCGTGCAGCTCGTTGTCGGCAATTTTCAACAGTCGGTCGATGGGGATTATTCAAACATTTTTCTTTTCGGGATATATCCCCGGGAGAGCGATTCCATGGCCGTATTCGTGTACTTATATACAGCGGTTTGCCTACGTATACGCGCCAGTTTTGTATGTATGAAGGGTACATAACCCCGCGCTCCGCAAAAAAGTTCGATACAATTCGTTTACGCGAGAATCGATGTCGTGACGAGAGTTTCGGATTCGAGTGCGCGAGGAGAGAGACGGAGAGACAGAGAGACAGAGAGACAGAGAAAGAGAGAGAGAGAGAGAGAGAGAGGAAACATCCCGCGCCGAGTTTCGCGGACAAAGTTACAAATATACACTTCGCTCTATTCGTTGCCCTTATTCGAGGAAATTTATACGCAAGAAACTCGAGAGAACCTTTGTCGTGTATATTAATCGCAGCCTCCATCGCTTCCTATCGAATATTTAATCTCGCTTGCGAAAAATTGATTCTCTGTCTTCGTTTAATTTCCCGGCTAATGAACAGCAGTGTGAAATTGAGTGGGAGGGGCGGCACGAAATGCAAGACAACGATACTTGGGCGAATGTACAATTCTAACGCGAGCAAATGGTGCACGCGCGGTTATACATAGAAGCTAATGGACAAGTTACATGCGGCATTCGCAAATTACCCGGCCTGGTTACTTTAATGGAAGCGCTCTCGCGAGTAATACGGGAACAGCCGGGCGAGTTCTCTCTCTCTCTCTCTCTCTCTCTCTCTCCATCTCTCTGCGCAAAATACAATTTGCAACTAGCTCTCGTGCAAAATCATCGTCAGAGACAGAGTCTGGGATGCGAAAAATGAGCCAAAGACTCGCAGTGGCTTTGTAATCCTCGCACGACTGGCTAATCATGTTTTGTATAACGATGTGTACGACTCGTAGTTGGATTTGTCTGAGTAATTAAGGCGCAACCGCATCGGCGAAATATTCGATACGGTCGAGATTATAGCTACTCGAGAGGTGTATAAATTTAGCGAAAATTAGACCTGTAACCAAGGAAGAGAATATCGGTTACAGATTTTTTAAAATATCTTCTTCCCCTGTGAAATGCGGTTACGCATACTTTACCGAGAATTTACCGAACTTATCGGTTTTAGTAGCGCTGCACTTTGAGCGAAAGAGGACCAGATATTATTTTTTCTATTTGCTCGAGTGGCCTAAAAAGCCACTCGACCTTTCAAAGAATAACAGCGCACGACGAGAGTGTTCGATATTCCGTAAAATCCCGAATACCCTTCCTAAACGAAACGATAAAATAATCGGCATTCGCGTTCCTCGACGTCCGGAGAGTTGCCTAACCGAGCTAATCTCGCGAGAGTGTCGGCTTCGAAGAATTTACAATCTTCGACCCCACGAGGACAATGGCTCGAGACGATCGCGCTTTTTATTTCGCTAATCATCCTAATTTATGTCTCAACTCGAACAAACAACTTTTTCTCGGCTCTTTGCATAAATTTCGGAATAAAGAAATTCTCTCATCGTCCGATGCACTCTCGGTTCCGATGTTGGTGGGCCACTCGAGAGAAGGAAATTCGAGCGGCCGTAGTCACACCCACAGAAACAAACCAAATGGCCGTCGCTCTCGAGAGCTTCTCTCCCTCCCCGCTATAAATTAGTCGATTAAGGACACCGCTTGCGTATCAGTTCGCGAGTATCTGGCCCGGGAGCAAATAAATATCGAGCTTGAGGAGCCAACGAAAAAAACGGATGTATCAAGAACGGCCGGGCTGTACACGGGCGACGAATTCACTTGTCGAGGGACTCTCGAGCGCTCTTCGACGCGGCTCTAATTAGGTGTACATTATTGGGACCCAAGAACGGAAGACGATCCTCTCGCACAAAGGGACGACGTAACGTGCGAAGGGCCTAAGTGCGGTTGACGAACGAACGCGCGAGCTAATTGATCTCGATGTATTTCCATTAACGCGCCCGCTGCCCCAATAATTCGCCACTATATGGGCTTTTTATTCGAGGCCTCGGTCCATTGAAAACCTCGGAGGACGATACACCGATATTTTTTGAGCCGAGCATTATTCGAAAACCGAATGATCTCTCAGCCACCGACGATCGTCAGCCTTTCTTTGTAATATACATATTTACTTCGTCGTTATAACTGTACCAGAGCTATTCGAATTTCGTGCTCGTTACGCGACCGATTTGTCGAGGCGTAGATGGGCTACCCTAATTGCGCATTATCGGTAAATAATGAGCTCTCGAGGTGTAAATCGCGAATGGCGAACGCTGTTGCCGTACCGTTAGACGGATTACCGTTTATAAAAAAAGAAAACGATCGAGAGGGCGAGCGAAGGAAACATCGTTACGGACGCAGACGCGTTTTTCAATGGGCATTTTTAAAACGGGGCAGTGATGGATTCCGTTCCAGACGCACCGAGAGTATCGGCACGACGTTGATCCTCCGCTCGAGTTTTAACATGAGGGAGTCGAGTTACAATCCAAATGGACGCTGATAGAACGCGCACTGTTAACTTTACCGCTCGAGCATGAAATAAATTTTAACGAATATTCAAAACTGTTACCGGAAAGAGAAATTTTAATTAATGGAAAAAATGGTAATTAGTCGAAAAATGTGAAAATATGAAAAATATTATTATCGTTCAATTAATTATATTGCCGCAAAAATTTTAATTTAATAAACGAATATTACCGAGCACCCATTACACCAGAAATGCGAGAAAGGAGGATTTTAAAAATTCATTCAAACCTTTGTGTTAGATAAAGAATTACCAGCATGTCCGATTCGCCGATCGGATACACGCGCGAGGTATGGCGTACACGTGAAAAACTCTAGCTGTCTGTCGAGAAACGTGGGTGGCTAATATCCTGCCTTTATTCTCGAGGTTTTATTTCCTATATTACTAATTCGGTCCGTTCGCACTCGTGCTCGCGCTTTTGTCAGCTGGGAATAAAGGTAACGAAAAAACATCGGGGGGCCCGAAGGTCGAACGCGTTCGCTAGTGGTGGGGAGATGGAAACGAAACGCGAGTAGAAAGTCGGAGTCGCGAAGAGCGCCGGTTTCGTCGGTGCCAGATAATCCCCCGCTGAGAATCGCGCTCAAAGGTACCGCGTCCAGCCCCCACTCCTATCTCCCTCTCGCTCTCTTCTGACTCTTCGTCTTCCTCACGAGCGGCTCACCGAACGTCCACACGCGATCGCCGGCCATAAATCTCGCCGGCTAGACAAAAGCACGCGAGAAGGAAAAAATGAAGAGCATCAATTAACCGCGAGCCATGAACGCGTCCGATGACGCGAGAGTGAAAAAATTCGCCCGACCTTACACGTACACGCTCACTCGCAGAAGCGCGCGAGGGACAATCGAGTCGAACAGTGTCGAACACGTGTTGCCAGACGTATCAAAAACTATCTCCTCAAGACGTTTCGTCGCAAATTGCGTCATCGGTCCCTCTCCGTTTCGTTCTCTCTTCTCCCTTTCATTTCGCCCGATTCGTCTTCGTTCTTTTTCCACCTCCCGTTCGGCTTTTCTGCCCCGACTGGCTTTGTATTTCTTCTGACAATATTAACCGCGACACGCGACGTCCTCCTAGCGTGTTTTGCGAGATAACGTCCCGCAACGACGACTTTATGCGGAAAACGAACCGAACGAGATAAATCGCGGGTCGTCGAACCGTGAGAGGGCGGCATTCCGTAGTGAAAAAAAAAAAATACAGTCGGAAACCTGGTAGATATTTCAATCGAAACTCGCTCGTTGCGAGAGGTTAATAACAAAATTTCGTATTTCCATTACCGAGTGCGAACCTATAACTCGAGCCCGCGTTCAATGAAATCTCAATCGATAGCCAAAATTACATTAAACACGTCGATATCAATTTATCTACCGAACGGTTCCCAGGGACGTATTTCAATGCGAGTTTGAGGATCAATTCGAAACTCGTAGACGGCATTAGCGATGTGTATATTGCTTTAATAACTTCGTCACATCGATACCAGCCCGGCTGTATATCGCGATATTATATATGGGTCACGGATGTATTTCCGATCCCGATACGTGTAATGCATTTGAAAAAGAGCAGAAAAAGCACCTCCTCGGTATTCTCGCACGGGCGATAACGGGAATCCATGAAAAGAGCTCCGAAAGAAGAGCGAAGCGGTACGATCTCGATATTCGATCGCGGTTGGAAATTTATTCGCCCCCGCGCGAATCCATGTACCATATGGCGAGAAATTTTCTGGCGCGCGTGTGTCAATCGATCGGAGAACGGTCGGACATTTTGACCGATCTTATCTCCAAGATCGCACCTGCGATCGGTGAACCACCTGGAAACTCGACTCTCTGTCTCTCTCACCGGGAGAACCTAGGTGCGATTAATAATTTTCCCTCAGGTGCTCGTACGCAGACCGTATTTTGTATATCGAAATACAATCGAGGTCGCGATTCGCCGGCAAGATTCCAGGGGTCTCTTCCCTCGCGGCGCGCTAATTACAACGGCGGGCAGCCGTGTGATTATTTTCCAGGTGTACGAGCGTCGAAAATTATACGCGTTTTTAATTGACGTATCGAGTGTTGCGTTAATAACGACGAGCAAAACGGATCGAGAGGGCTATCGTCGATGCATCATATACCGATACGTGATTTTGATTTCGCGAAAAAAGTTTCACCGTTGATTTTACTCATTGGTAACGGATAGCGAAAAATAACGAAAAATAGCAAAAATGGCGGTATAACTCCGCAGAATGGAACGAGCGATGCAAGTTTTTATTCAACTTGGACCGCTGCGAGTCTGGAATGAGTCACGTCGTTTCCGGCGAGCGGTATTGGGTTCCAAGATGTTATCCAGACCCCTCCGGTATTAACAATTCCTCGGACGACGTTAATTTCTGATTAACCGAGGAGGGATAACGCTCGAGTTTAATCCATCATATGGAATATTATCTTTCTCTCTCCGGTTCTCGATGAAACGCGCGAATGACGAATGGGAAGTTGGGCTAGATAAACCTCGGGAAGACGGAGCCCGAAGAATATTTATGGTTCGCGAGGGTAATTTCAGCGGCTGCCGTAGCCGAGATTTCCGTGTACGCTCGCTCGATTTCCGACGGTAAAAGCGCGCGAGGATACTTTTCCTCGCGCGGGAACGAGACCGCGCGGTATCTTCGAAGCGTTATGAGAAACGTATACCGCGAAGAAACTGAATAAGAGAGCGAAAGAATTTCGGCGAGTCTGCGGGCGAAATTAAAGAAGCCGTAGACGAGTGGAAGCCGTGTGGAGGAGGACTCGTGAAAACAAGAGAGAAAGATTATGCAAAATCGGCCGAGAAACTATATTATGAATAATATCGCCCGACCTTTCGAGGGACCGTTATAAATCTCTTCCCGCTAGAGCCGGCTTTACGATCTTCGGTTCGAGATGAGGTAAAAAAAAGAGGAGACCGCGTTTCCAACCACTGCGCTAATTATAAAAACTCATCTCCACGACTCGACGGGGGAGTGAAGGAATGAAAAAGGACGCGCGCACGGACGAGAAGAGAATTGAGACGTCGACTCGTCGCGATGCAAAATGTGTTCGAGCCTCGTGTGACGCACTCTCGCTTTCATGGGAGACTCGGAGAGAAATCCTAGAGCGAGCTTCCCGACGATTCTTCTTTCTCTCTCCCCCCATCTCTCACTCCCCTACCAGCCGACGAATGAGATATGGATCTTCCGGCTCGTTGAACGCGTTACGTTGAACGCAATGAGGAAAAGGGGTGTAACGAGTCGCCAACCGCAAACGCTCAACCCCATAGACTCCGTATATATTCGACGTTGTTAATAATAGCCCGTGAATATTCTCTTCCGTTCGCGACCGGTAACAATTTTCTCTCGAGATTCGAATTTTTTTACGAAACTCTGCTATTTCTCGTTCGTTTTTCAAAAATATACGCCAGTCGAAAAACCATCGGACGGACATTGCGAATAAGCCGGGATTAGGTTATTTACTATTTAGGAACAAGAAGATGTCCCCGGTGGTGTTAAAAAGGAATGAAAGGGCGAAAAAGCGGGAAAAGGTCGAAACTCGAGCGCGGTAATAATCCGCGTCGTATATAAAGATTATTATAATCCGAATATACGAAGTTTCAGTTGCAACGTGTTTTAATATTCCGAAATTTTTTCTATTCGCGGCTCGTACCTCGGCTGACTCGGGACGAGAAAATGGTTTCCCTTATCATTCCTTATTTTTCTCATTTCCTGATAATTCTCGGGATAAGGGGCGTTTTGGAATAGCGAAATAATCTTATCGGGCGCGTTATTCGACGGGCCCAATTGCGCGAGACGTTTCACATTCGGCTATCGAGTAGCGGGAGCGATTTTACCTCTCAGTGCTCATTTCGCCCTTCCCGGCTCTCTATATATTCCAACTGCAAAGTCAATCCGGTCAAAGTGCTTTTCACCGGATCCAGGACTGGTATATATACCCTCGACAATTCTATTTCACCCAGCGGCTGGTAGTAGCTGGGAAGTCCGTTTCTGGGCTGAAGGCGAGATCCACGACAAAGATTCCCGAAACTCGACCCTTAGCGTGATTGCGTTCGACGTGGCCTGACGTTAGATCGTGTGTACGAGCGACCATTATTCTCGCGTTTTCCGCGAGAGGGAGCGAGAGGGTGGGGAGACGCATCTTTTGTCGAACCTTCCTTTTGTCGCGAGAGAAAGGGGAGAATAAAACTAAAAAAAAGAGAGAAAAGAAGAGAGAGAGAGTACAATGTACATATGTACGTCCGGCGGTTTATGCGACGTCGAGAAGTCGACGAGTGCATTTCTCGTTGGCCCTTCCCGAGACTGTCCGGCCAAAAGGGCGAATCTGTCTCTCTCTTTCTCTCTCTCTCTCTCTCTCTCTCTCTCTCACGCGTCGAAATTCCGAATCGGATCGATCGAGCTCGCGACTCTCTCGCGATATCCGAGGCGAGTCATCGAGGGGCTTTCATCGATCGAGTTATCGCGATTGACCGCGTAATGACGTTTCGATGAGCAATCGCGAGACGAGCCGGTGTTTCGGAACGTAAAGCGAAACGCGAGCGCGATTGTTTCGACATACCTGGGTGCAATCTTGTTTCACCGAAATTTCGTTCCATGCGACCGAGTCTGGCTTTCCTCCGGGATACGGGTGTTCCGACACGCGTACATAGTTTGTACTACGATCCGTATGTGATCGAGGTCCCGTAACGACGCGTGCACCCGGACCGATCACCGCTACGGATTCCATTCGTTAACCACGAGTTCGCCACCCTCGGTTCGCAAAACCTAACAATGTTCGATATCGGACTTACAAAAAATACCCACAAAGAGCGCGGATTGGCCCAATAAAGCCAAACCGGATTTGCCAATTTGCGGCACATCGCCCGGTGCTTTGGTTCGACTTGCCTTAATCCAGTCGAATCCACGTCGGTTGATAAATCAAACTAATTTTCGCGGTCCTCCGAGTTACATTGTAGGTGTTTCAATTAACGTCGTAAAGGGCTTGAGCAAGCTCCTCAACGTCATAGATGCCATTAACGACTTCCAAGAGAATAACGCCGCGATTTTATCGAGATCAGATTTTAGAAGAGACGAGAGGAGTATATTGACGTTATAAATTACGCGGAATGAAAAGTTCTCGCGATATGAGAGCCCGGTTCTCGAGTAACTGTGTGGCCGCTTGGTGTCGACATTAACGATTGTCTTCGAGGTTCGTCTGTAGTTCTGTTTCGTTATATTAACGAAGAGAGAGGGGGAGACAGAGAGAGAGAGAGAGAGAGAGAGAGAGAGAGAGAGATTATCACCGTCGAAGCGAGAGGGGGGGGGGAGAGAAAGGGGCAGAATGGAAAGAGCATTGGCGCGTGAAATGCGAAAGGGAATGATTTCAATTATCCAAATGAACGTCTACATCGAGTTATACGAGCTCGCGTCGTTTCGTAGTCCAGTGTCGCCCGTAAAAGCTATCGCTCCGGAGGCGAGAGGAACCAAATTGAAACTCTATCAAAGATTATTGCGCGACTCTCTGCCTCTTTCGGTCCTTTCGTCTATCCTCCCAGACCTCTTTCTCGTCATCGTGAGCCGTTCTCCGATGAGCACGGCGATGAGAGTTTTCGCTCGAGTTGTCAGGAGTTTAATTCTGGAGGGACTGTTCCTTTTTCGCGACCTTACCCAGTCAGCGCACCGTGGAAGTGAAAAAAAAAACCGAGAGAGAAGGTTGGATGATAATATCTATTCTTCCCGCGGAAAAGGGCGACTGCTCGAACTCGGCACTGGTCCAGACTGCTACTCTTCGAACTTATTGACGTATCGTTGCGATTTCCTATATCTATATAAACCAGAAAGAAATAATAATCATTTCCGCGATTCGTCGTCGGGCTTTGTACGAGTCACAATGTATACCTTAATAACCGTGGAAGGATACAATGAAGTCGTTTCGGGAAGTCGAAGATATCGTTGGCGAATATTAGAAGAGCGGATTAGAGCCCAGAAAGAGAAGGATAAAGAAAAGGTAGAGGAAGGAGAAAAAGAGAGAGAGAGAGAGAGAGCGAGAGATAGGGGTGAAAGAGCGTATCGGCGGAGAGAGGCAGTCCGTTTTCGCTAGAGTCAATCGAGCCGAAGATGCTTAATTACCGTAAAATCCAAAGCCTTTCTTGCTCGCGAAACAAAACGAAAGGAGCTTCCTCCCGGTGGAAGAGACCGTTCAAAGCGCAAGAAAAAAATCTTTGTCCAAGTTCTTATACACAGGTACAATCGCACCGTTGAGGATAAACACCCCGTATTGATTGACTCCATTCGCAAAAGGAGATCGTAATTCTCAGCTAAAAAGTCTCTTCCGCTATTGTTGCCTCGAACAATGCGTCCGTAATGATTCCGAGTACAATGAAGTAATTTCACTACAGAAAGAACGAGCGAGTGGAAAGGGGTGCGTGAAAAGAACTTCGGTGGAAGGTGCGAAAGAAATAAAGCGCGGTGAACGAGTGTCTCGAACCTGTTAGTAGCTCTTCGGCTAATTTGCCTCGAAACTCGCCGGGTTTCTCGCTAACGGAATGCGCCGATAACAGATGGTCTAGTTTTCTGCCGATGGACCGAAAATTGGGACGAAACGCCTCCTGCGTTCATCACCTGGCGAGGTGAGCCGACTCAGCGAAGCGTGAAAATTGGACGTTCCTCGAATGCGGAGAAGGATATTGCAGGTGTGAAGCGCCGGAAGACACGAGGAACAAAAATCGGACGATTTGGCGTGTAAGCGCGAGCGAATCACGATAATCGACGGTAGCCTCGAGATTCACCTGCAGTGTGTGTAATATCGAGAGTGGACAAACTCTCTCTCTCTCTCTCTCTCTCTCTCTCTCTCACTGTCTTTGACCGGACAAAAAGTTAATTACGAAAACATTCGAAGGAGCGAGAAACCACGAGTAGTTTTTTCTCCCCGTTACCGACTTTATCTCTCATTCCGGCGCGAGCTGAAGCATCCTCTCTCCCCCAATCCAATGGCAATTTCATTCGGCGCGGTAATAATGTGGGTTCCTGTCTCACACTCTGCAGCAGCGTGAACGAGAATGCAAATCGTCGCGCATAAATAAAATTCAGCTGTCGGCGTTGCGGTCGTCGTCTCCTTCGACTTATTGTTGCGCTTGGAAATAACACTTGCGAGATTCTCTCTCTCTCTCTCTCTCTCTCTCTCTCTCTCTACTTCTCCGAGTGGTTATCGGTCCACTGTATGCGCTCATGTACCGGAATTTATAATATATGTATAATAACGCGTGGTGCGTCGAGATGCGGACACGCGAAGAAGATGAAGAACGACACGGACGGGATAGTTCATCCGGTCTTTATACCGATCGACTCGAGAAACAAGATAACGACGTACCGTGTAATTTTTATCCATCCATGCACATCTCGAACCTGTTTCGTCGTTCGACTCGATCAAGCGAATTTGTACTAGAAGCCTATGTGACACAATATTTTTACGATTCTCTGTCAATGAATATTGAATAATTGGAAAACCGGAGAACGAGTTTCGTTTTCGGTAGTATATTTCGTATTTTCGAAATTCCAGCGAAAAATCTATACAGAGATTATATCGGGATACCCTTTACAAATAAATAATATGTGTACGTAAATGCACAATGTACAGACGCAGAGATGAATGTACAATTTTCCATGTATTGACATAAGGGTTAATCGTTATGGATTAAAATTGAAGCGATATACACGAGAGAGTCGAGCATATTGATTGCATTTCGATAGCAACAAGCTCGCGTTCCTGCTCGCGGGCGTAATCGAACCGGTTAAAATACGTTCATTACATTTCCGTAGCACGGTTAATTTTAATTTTAATAACGTATGAACCGTAAAGCGGAAATAAAAAAAAATAGCGCGTGGATCTATACCCCCGTTATATACGAGGATACAATATATCTCCCTCTCTTTCTCGCTACGCCGACATGGGAGGTTATACACCATTCAAACGACTCATAAATACGGGTTTAATTATCGCGCTTCTGTAATCAAATTACGAACGACCGTATAATATAGACATATTTTCCCCGGAAATAACGTATTATGCGAACGAAGCGCTACAAATTCAAAAGGACCAGCCCCGCTCTCCCTCGTCGCGCGTTATGCCGCAGCGAACAATTTAATTCGAAGCCAGCGCAACAACGATCGCATTGAACAACAAGAGCGCGAAAGAAGCGCAGGAGCTTCCAGTCTCCAGGGACAAGTTCGGAAACTCTCACTCGCATAGTTACACAACAACGAAACGCGAGATTCCCGGTACAAAACTATTCGCCACATAGCCGTGAAATCCCAAACTCGTAAATCTTGCACTCCGAATCGTCCGATTGTCATCGAGCGTGAATTAACTCCCGATCGCGATATTACGCTCTTGCTTGTCGTTTCCGCGTCATCTGAGTTTAAAAATAGTAGCCGAGTGTTTTGTCTCGGAACGAAAATCCCTCGTTTCCCGAAATCCCTCCCTCTTTCTCTCGCTCTGTAGTTCAATGTAAAAAATACGATGTATTTATTTCAGCGAACATTTGTTCCGTCACGAACGGTAAGAAATATTTTATTAATTCAGTGACACGAATTTTCAATAAAAAGTAACGATTTTCGTTTTGAAAATATTCTCATGTCCATGTTCGAGATGTCTATGAAGTTAGCCTAGCAATTTCAAATATCTAAAAATATTAAAATTGTGCTGAATTGTGCTCGTAGTGTGCTCAATTGTGCCGTAAACAAAATTTCTAATTTGTTCATTTAAGCCGAATATTTAAAAAAATAAATTTGAAGTCGAAGATAGCCTAGCAATTTCATATTTTCCAAAATTTTTTTTATGCATCAGATTGTTCTCGATTTGTCCTCAATTGTGCCGTACAAGAAATTGAAAATATTTATAAATTTCAAAAAATATGAACAAAAAATTAATTTTTCAATTGAGACTTAGCCTAGCAATTTTATCTGTTTAAAAATAATTTTCACTAGTTAAATTCTGCACGATTTGTGCTCAATTGTGCCGTAAAGGAAATATGAAAATTTTTAAAAATATAGAAATTACATACATATTTCATATCCAAGGAAATTCATGTGATTAAAAAAGTTTACCCAGTTTTTTCGGCACATAGGTTATAAAATTTATTAAAAATCTATAGCAAATATTATAGACTAAATAGATGGAAATATTATAAAAATATTATATAGAAATATACATACGTATATATATTTCTATATGTATAATATTTTTATACATATAGAAACAACAATCAATCGAGAACAATCTGATGCATAAAAAAAATTTTGGAAAATATGAAATTGCTAGGCTATCTTCATAGACATATGTTCGAGCGGACGTTCGATTCGATAAATTTTTTTCTCGGTGTACAGAAGGATGATTAATTCATTGGAGCGAACGGGATCGATCTTCCTCCTGAAGAGATCTACACGATTCTCGAAACCGTAAAGAATCCGAGGCATGTTTATAGTCTCGTGTACGAGCGATCGACGAGCGAGGGAAGCTTTTACCGAGAGACGAGATTGATTAGAGGCTGTTGTCTCTGTTTGAATTGTGAATCCATCCTCGGAGACAAATGAGCGAACGGCGACGACGTGTAACGCGAGCCATAACCGGGCCAGTGTCGCGCAGCTGGCTATATTCCTCTAACGTCCTGCCTCCGATATTAATACGCTAACATACGTCATTTTATTGCACGTCCGGACAACAACGAGGCAATGTTTATCATTCCGCGCGGATCGGTCACGTCGCGCGTACCGCCAAACTGTTCCGGCCAGTACCGCCGCGCGACGATTCTAATTTAGATTCCGTT
>NCVS01000573.1:4033-117223 GCA_003055095.1 Goniozus legneri | reverse complement strand
TTCGACGTTACGTTTAATTCGACTCCCTCCCCCACCCACCCTTGACAATTTAATAAATAAAACGAGTCGGTAAATAAATTTCTCTCGGAGACGAAATATTCGCCCGAGGGTCTCTTTTTACCGGAACCTACTCGATATATTTTTCTTCATAACCCGAGCTCCCTTTCGTGTGGTTCGAAAGAAGTAGAGAAGTTCGACGGGCACAGAATCAATTGATTTCTATCGATACGTTATACATCGGGTTTCGCGAATGGGTGGGGGGAATCGTCAAAAAATAAATTTAAACTTTTCCTGTAAAACGAAATCGCTTTTATGCGCGGCAGTTTTCTTTGCGACTCGACATTTTTAAAACCAAATAAAGCGATGGGGATAAGAATGCGATAACATTTTTTCCCGGTGCACTTTTATCCGCGCAGCGGGATTACGAGAATGTATTAAAAATTTGAGGGGATTAATATTCGTTAAAGCTCTCGGGAACGTGTCCGTTGTCGCCCAAGATGCTAATAAACTAATTGGATCCCACTCCTCTCGGCGAAATTTCGGATTTACTTTCCCTTGAAAAATTAGCTGGGCAGGTAAATATGTATATCGTCTGGCCGCTTTGTAGACCCAACGATGAGAAGAGAATCTGATTTAATAAAGTCAATTTGAAGAGAACAAGTGAAACAGCGAGCGCGGCCCGGTTAAAATATGCACCGCATGAAGCACGCACCTCGGCCAGGGACAACAATAAAATTTTCCATCTTGCGGTTCGCCCCTTCTGATTATTACTTAATCCCGTCTAATTAACGCTTCATACACCGGTATTCTCTTCTCGCAAATAGAATCATCTCCCATAACAATATTGACCCGTTCCTTTTTTCCTCCATCCGAAACGAGTCTCTCTTTAAATGAATACCAAATGGACTAACCGTGTAAAAATTGCTGGAAAAATATAGGAATCGAAAAAGAGATAGGAAAAAAATAGAAACCGGAATCCCATTTCTGACCCGGTGTGGTCGGGCAGGAAATTTTCAGGTGGATTATATCGAGCGATCGTCAGTCGCGGATTTCCCGTTCCCGAAATTTTTATCGAAATTTGGAGCCAGGCAAGATCGACCGACAGGGATAAAGAGAGAGAGAAAGAAAGAGAGAAAGCACCGAAACTCGTCACCGCAATTCGTTACTATCCGATTCTCGTGAATTGACGCTGGACTCTGGCCTCTAAAAGCAAAAGAACCAACTCTATGGACGTGGAGAGATACACCGCACAGGGAAAGATACGCAGCACTGGCCCAGCTGTGATTCTCATTGAACGCGTTCATCAATCATTTAAATGTAACGCGCACGGGATGTATATCGGAGAGGAAGAGAGTAGAGCCCTTTCCCGTAGAGCGAGAGAGCATCGAGCTCACTTTGTCTTGACATCTGTCAAACCGCAGTGGCCACTATATGTCCCTCCTTCTCTCTCTCTTTCTCTCTCACTTTCTTTTCATCTCTCTCTTTCTCGTCTCGTCTCGCTCACTCCCACGGATCATTGTTCTTTTTTGAATCGACCGAATATCGTTATACCTGACATAATTTCGTATGCGCTCCTAAATAAGTCCACTCTGGAAGACCATTACCATTGATACGAACGTTCCCTCGTCTTCCATCCCTTTCTCTCTTTATTTGACCTTCCTCGCGAACCCCTTCTCTCCCCTTCTTTCCGCTATGCCCAGACGACGATACGTAAACGTCAAGCGTGGAATTTCGTTTATTACATTTCTCTATAAGTATATCTCTGACTTGGTCCATTTATTATGCACCTTTCAGTTTTTTCTACGATCCTCGCTGTAATAAATTACAGAGTACACAATCGATCTCTCTTTCCCCCTCTCTGTCCCCCCTCTGTCTCTTATTCGTCCCCGTGAAAAGTAATTCTAGAACGCGAAAAGTGAATCGACCGCGATCGGTACCTACTTCCTTTCGTTATACTCACAAATATAAATGAAACTCTTACCCGCTAGCTTTGTCGGAAGCTATTTTTTATCAATCCGATCGTGTACGTGACACGCACGGCTTATAAATTAAACAACGAAGCGGTTAACGAAGAGAAATATTTAAGCCGTCACGGTTGATTGCCATTTCATTTTCCTCGCGTGGTGCATCTCGAGTTTTTATAGGAGCAATAGGTGAATTGGAGTGAAATATAAATGTAAGTCGGAAAAGAAAACGCGAGAGGGGGGGGGGCGATCGAGGGAAAGGAGAGGTCCGTAGACGAGATTTAGCCAAAGCGAAACGACATGCGAAAAAATACGCCCCTATAATACATGGATAACAACGCGATTTTACCGCTATACGAGTGTAACACCGAATGTGTGTGTGTGTGTACCCGAGCCGGGACAGGTTCATGAAATATGAAGACTTTAATCAAAAGGATGGCAGAAGAAGAGCAAGAGATAGCCCGAGACGAAAACTCCGCAGCGATGCGGAGAATGAAAAATTAACGAGCCGGGCTCGTTGTACGTACGAGGAGAGAGGAGCCGAAAAGAAGTACACGTCAATAGAGCACGCGCGCTTTATCATACTCATTATCCGATCGGGTCTAATCTCGTCGGTATTTCGGTGCGATGTGACGGCTGCACGGACTGTCATCGACCCCTCACGAAATGCCATTCGAGAGCCGTCGACTTTCCATTCGGTAGGAAAAAATCAAGATAAAATATGAGCCAGGCTCGAACGCGAACGAGGGCGATTGTTTCGAGAGTGATTTAATTGGCCGCTATTTACTCGTTAACCGTTTCACTGTTTTCTCCCCCATTACCTCCCTCTCGACGTCGAAACTAGAGCTTTGTTTCATAGTTTTTTTTTATTCGACAATGTGAAATTCACCCTCTCTTTTCGGAAAAGAAAAACGAACGAGGCGAGATGCTTTATTACGAGCTTATAAACCGCTTGGTCGGCCTGTCAGTCGGACGTTTTTATTATTCTCTTTTACCTCGTTCTCTCTCTTTTACTCTGTCGCTCTCTTTCTCGGCACGGTAAAGTACACGCGAGGCAAATTCGCTGGAAACTGCCTTCGGGTAAGTTCCTTAAAGGGGGAGGGATACCCCGTGTTACGTAACAGGGCGCTCGTAATCAAATAAAGGTCCGTAATACCGGGTACAACTGGGCCGCACGTGGTGCTTTTCGATAACCGTAATGCGAAATTCAGAAGGCCCGCCGTGCCGTATAACGCCTGTTTCCTTTTTCCCCTTTCACCATCGGTAACGCTATACATTTCAATTCCGCAAACAGAGCCCTCTTAAACCGGCGAATAAATGACGAGCGTCCATGCAAACTCCGCTCCGGCGTCGAATTTTAGCCAGTAGCCGCACGCACCCATCGTATCGATTACGAATTTTGTTTCATTAATTCCTTTTTTCTATATCGATGCCAGGCCGTGCTCGCGCGAATATCAATCCATCGAGTACGAACGACTGATTGAAGTGGCAGATATAAAAACACCGATAAAGCTAAATAAAAAAAAAGGAAGAACGCTACGATCGGAGGTCAGTGTATACGGGGGTTGGAAAAAAAATTAAAACTCCGGGGAGAAGTCGATCTCGCTCGCTCGTATAAGTCCCGAAATGAAAAAAATAAAGGATTAAACGAAATTAAATTCTATTCTACGAAATGTCAGAGCATCGACGGATTTGCATTCCACGCGGTACGTCCGTACCCATCGACTCTTCATCCATCACCTCGGCTGTCAGCGCGGGAATTAACGACGCGCCTCGAGGCCGAAGAGGTATATTTAGCGACAAATTGTTTCGATTCGTCCCGCTAGCTGGAGCGCTGTAAACTCGACCGGACCGAGAGCAGGAAGTCTCGCGCTTTATTCGTTCGCGTAGAGGCGCAACGGTGATTCCCACAGAAGTCATAATGGCATCGAGTACGGTTATCGAGCCCCGAGTGCCGCAACCGGATGGCATCGAGGAGGAGAGAGATGGAGCGAGAGCGTTACTCATGCGAGCCGCGTGTATCTATTACCCTCTGCTTAATGCACGCCCGTGGCTTAAACCGAAACTCCAACGTTATACGTATCCCCGCTACCCATCTTTTCGCGGACGGAGAATCTCTCTCTAGTGGCGCGAGTTGAAGCATCCGAACCGGCGGAGCCCTCGACGATGGCACCGCAGAGGTGAATGTAATCACACATCTCGTTTACATGCGCCAGACCGAGACCCAGTTAAAGCCCGGGACCGGGCGTCGTGATCGAGCCATAAACATGGATAAACGCGTCGCTTTAACTTAGCACCGCGCGAGTCGGCTATGCCCATCTCCATCCAGTCCCAGGTTGCCACTATGCGGGTTATTTCGCACGCTCGACAAGCCTGAAATTCCAAAACGCGTACGCGCTCGGGTAACGAAATACGTACACCATACGAGCGCGTCTAAATAATTCGGACACGGCCTTCCTTATGAGCGAAATCGGGAGAGCCGTCTTTCGCGCATAACTCTTCGTTTATTATCGCCGTAATACGATATTTTCAGTTACAAGGAAAATTCTCTGACAGGAATCAAAAATTTTCATGAATAATATCATATTCGGAATTCCGATCGCGTAATATCCATCGTTTGACAGGAATAGGCACATCTTATGTTACATAAACTACGGAACATTAATTTTTACCCTCCTCGTAAAATGAACCTCTTTTTTTACAGAACAGACGTCACAACTCGATCGGCGTTTGTTCGAGTTTAATATTGCGAACAAATTTTGGTAAAATCTTGACAATCCTTTCACATAGCTTGTGGCAAATACGGGAAATCGTTGTTGTAATTAAAGCGACGAACGAAAGGGTCTCGGCGATAAAGTCTATTATGTCCCCGTGGCTGATCCAGCGTGAACCGGATTCCGTAATTCGAAAGAGCAACTGCTTAGCGCGAGCGGGCGATAGGATGGCGGGCGCGCGATTAAATCTGACGCACGAGAAATCCCCGTCGATGAATTGCTTCGCGTCGGTCGTGGCGGTGCACGGGTCGCAGGGATTATCGCCCCCTTTTGCCCACCACTGCATCTGTACCATCCGACAGAAATATCGAAATATCGATCCCCCACCCCTTCGTACACGTAACATATAGTATATGTATGTATATAACTCCGCATCTCTCTTTCTCTCTACTCTCCGCGAAATTCACAGAGGTCGGGTAATCGATTTTACACTCCATGCGCGACGAATCCTGGATACAATGGCAGAAACCAAAGGGAGGAAAAAAGGAAAACGATCCATTCGCCTTAATGAGACATTATACACCCTCCACCCAACACACGTACGAAGAATATTAAAAATTGAACGGTCCTCGCGATAGAGAGTACTCCACTATATATCGAGTGAAAAAAAGGGTGGATAAAAAAATCTTTCGATACGACAAAATTTCTCTCTCTCTCTCTCTCTCTCTCTCTCTCTCTTTCACGAGGGAGAGAGAAATGTAGGTTACTTTTGTCAAGGCTCGGAGTACGCATTAACGGTGCATTTCATCGTGTCATAGAAGCTTTGATACTATTTTTATTTTTTTCTTCTTTTTCCCTCACTCTCGCTCTTTTCCGCGCGCTGCTTTCTCTATCGGGTTCACAAAAGGCGAATCTCATCGGGCCACAGTGCCCCACATATAACGCGCATCTCGTTCAGAATTTACTTATTAGGTTCGTACGCGTCTTTTATGCGAGAGCGAGCTCACTCTCGATTTTTTTTTTTTAATCGGATGGGCGTGTACGCGTCGATAGCGCTAACAAAAGGAAGAGGGTTGGTTCGATGCTCGTCCGAATCGGCCCATACATATATCGGGGTAAGCTTTCGTGTCACCGGAGCTCATGCAGGTGGGGTTAAATGCGCGCCGAGATAGATAGCGATGGGCCGGAAGGGAGGGGGATGGAAAAAAGAGCCGCTCTCGGACTCTTGCTTGGCTTTGTTCGCTCTCCGTGTCGCACTCCGGGGTTCACGGAACTCCGATAAGTCCAGTATTCGATTCGTCGAGGTTGGGGTCGAACGTGCCCGATATTGAAAACGAAACACGCATTAAAACTCCAAAAACCGTACATCGTTGTTCGAAGCGCTCTATCGTTCGATTTGTTTTTTTTCTGCCAGGGGGAGCGAACCAGAGGGAGCTTCATCGACGTTCTTCTCTTTGCCCTTTCACGGTTTTCGCGGAAATTAACGAGCTCGGGAAGAGACGAGTAAATAAAAAGGGCTGTTAGACGCCTCGAGAGTAACTCGACGTGAGCGACTCTTCACGCGCGCGGTTTATTGGAAATCGGTTCGTAATCAGTGTCCAATTAACCGCGTCGACTCTAATCGCGAAAACTACGATCTGTACATTATCGCGCCGCCGAGTATAATTACTTACTATCATTAGGGGCAATTACAATCTTATCGCTCGCTACCAACTGGCACGTCTTGTTCGGTATTAGAGCCGAGATAGAGGAGCACACCGTGTATACGTCTGCGGATTCGCCCGCGAGAACGACGTTAAATGTTCTTTGATCGGTCCGGGCGCTAGAGCGTCGCGAGGTTATTAGTTTGTGTTAGCAGCCTCTATCTCGACGCTGCACGCGGCCGCGCCGTGTTTTTAGCGAGCCCCGTTCTTAGCGCTGCAATTATTTGCCCATCACCGAGCTCGCGCGGGCACCACCGAGATGAATTACATATTCCGAGTACATTTAATGATTCTGTCATTTTCGCATGGCTGTTATTTACGGCTTTGCTTAATTATACGCGCCGCTCGTTTTCGGCCCTCCAGAACGGAACACCGGTGTGTATACACACCGGGATTTTATTACCGTAAACACGCGAACCGTATAATCGCACCGAATCATTTTTATTACGCCTTCTATTATCAGCGTTTCGGCTATTTTTTACCTCTCTCGCAGTGATTACCGCGTATCATTGATATAATAGAGCACCCACTCGGTTAACACGATTCGGATTACTCGGAATCGGTCGAGTAAAACGCTATGTTTATCCCTTTCCGCGACCTCATAAATATTTCTCTAGCCGGAGGTGCACGAGCGGACCCGTCGAGTGAAAAAAATGACGAGGCCCGCGTCGGGCATTTTCGCGTATTATAATAGCCGGGCGAGCCAGCTAGACGCTAATTCGATTTGATAGCATTAAAATGAGCGGCGTGCCGTGGCGCGATGATGCGATCATCGCCGGGCATCTGCCGCTGACGTTTGATTTTCGCATACGAGCCGAAATATCACACACGCGGAGCCCTAACTCTCCGCGAAATTTCGAATGAAATCGAGATTAGCATATAATCATCGCGGTACCCCTACCCGGTTATACCCAAGTCGCGATCCGCTCGTGGGTATATTTCAGGCCAGAGCTCGCTCGCCAACCTGCACGCAGATTCGCCGATTATAGCGAAACACGCGCGGGAAATTCAGCGCGCTGGATGCCTCGTCTTCTTTATTCGCACGTCCTCGTTTGCGATTTACTCGCTCGCGGGCGATTTTCGGCCTTGGCGAGGCCCTGATGGATACACGCCGAGCGATTCCCGCGGTCTTTCGCCCAGAGCACGCCGGGAAGCATCGGGACGATAAATTCCAGGTCCCGAGACGTGGGCATCGCGCTCGGTTCACGCAATCTCGAACGGTTACGCGGCTCTCTTCTTCGTCGTCCCTCCTTTCTCTCCTACTATCTCCTTTTTTCCCCCTTGATCGACTCCGAGGACCCACCGCGTGCCTTTCACCGGAGCAGACGCGATTATGGTGGCAATGAACGCGAAATGGCAGGACGACGCGATCGCCGATCGCCGGAGGGTGCAAGAACGAAGCTATACCGCCCCCGTACGTAATTGCTACTGCAAAATGTATAATGACAAATGGAGGGACACGTATATATAGAGACCACTCGCCGTATCAAGGTTGCAGGCGTACCGGTTGTTAATTATCGACTGGAAAAACGAATGAACGATGATCCGTCGATGCTCTTAGTACTGCGAAATTGCAAAACAAGAGAATAACGAGCGATCTCGAAAATATCGTGGAATATTTTTCAGATACCGGGGCTGACTATTAAGCTCGAGGTCGCGATAAATTCCAGACACGTTCAATTATTCGAGTATAGTACCGAAAATGATTCTAATCAATTTTAGTAATTCAACTCGATGAAAATTTAACGTACTTTGGAAAAAAATCTCATCCAACTTGGCGAGAGTAGGTTACTTCGAAGATAAAAAGTTGTGGGCGATTTTGAAATCTGTAGCACGAAAAATGAATAATTGAGGTGTTAAATATGGCCATTCGCACGATCGGTATTCGCCCTTGGGCGTTTTCGAAATTTCACGAGCGTACGGACTCGTCTAATACGAAAAATGATACCGCGGCTGTGAATCTGACTCACGCGCGTCGGTAAATAAGCGCTCCGAAATGAGTTATATCGAGCCGGAGTGATTTATTTTGGCTTCTCGCTACTCGAAAAACAACTCTTTCGCACGAGATGAATGGATAAAAAAAATTCCTCGCCGTGCGAACCGGAGTTTCGCTCTTATTAAAAAAGTTGTCCATCAATAATTCAAGATAAAATCTCGTTACGATTATACTCCATTGTCTCAAAGACGTCTCGAAGTTATCTCTATTCTCGTACAATCGAAAAGCGATTCGCGGATGAAAAATTCACGCTGACCTCGATGTATTCGTCCGACGCCCACACGACAAATCTATGACCCTGTAAACTTTTGTTTCAGAATCTCGTAACGAGCGGATATGAATAATAGAAAGTTGCGTGTTGTAGGAATTCGTCAGGTCGATTCGTGCGTATCACGGGTCGTCGACCATTGCTGGTGGATTATAAAGCTGGAAGAGTTAAGTATACACGATGCGTCGAGTAGAAAAATGGGAAAGGGGAGAGAGAGAGAGAGGGTGAGTATGGGTCGATCAATGCGCCGGAGGCACGACGCCGAGACCGCACTGTCTAATAATTATCGGTGAGTACAGATGGGGTCGAATGAAGGAGGAGACACGCAGCTGCCCAACCCCGATGACGATCCTTCACGTGTATCCTCGTGATTGCGCGCGTCCCCGCTATTGCCTTGTAATCTCACCTCTCCACTCAATGCCCCTCGCGTGCCCTCACATTCGCGACGACCATCCACTCTGTCTCTCTCTCTCTCTCTCTCTCTCTCTCTCTCGCTCTCTCTTTACGTCACTCTCGCTTCTGTTACCAATTGACGATCGCATATAATACCCTCCTCACGCTCTGGAACGGTTATACATCCGACAAAGTTCCCTGAATAGCGATCAATGCCGTTAATCCGATCAAAACTCACGAAATTGTAGTAAAATCAGCGAGGAAACCGTACGGCTAGAGATTTTTACACGATACAATTTTATGCCAGTCACTTTTCATCGCGTACGAGGGGGGAAAAACAAATAGGAGCGGGGGAAACATGACGTCTCTATATAAAATTGTACGGTAGGCCACTAGCGTAATCATACAGACATCGTGGTGTTTTGCCCATTGACCCTTCCCGAAGCGGTCATCAGTTATATAGGCTGACAACTAGCAGGCTGTGGGTTGATACAGCAAAAAATCGTTATAACATTGTTTCCCGAGCATTTATGGGGAGCTTTACAAAGGTGAGGCTGGGTAAAAAGAAGACGTAGACGCGAAAGACAAAACGTTCTTCTTATTGAGAAAGTAGATTAAAACTTCACTTTGATTAATAATATGAGCGAGTAGAGGGAGTATTTTTTCGAGGAACGATCGTTTCGCTCGATCTAACAATGCAATGGTCTTGTTTATTTTTTGTCCGCATTGGTGTATCGTCGGCTGCTTAACATCTCCCCGATGCTGCCAGTTTTTGCTGATCGAGCATGACTAATACAAAATTTAGGTATTATTGTATTTTATGCAATCAGCATTCAACTTCCACGCTCCATTCGCGATCGCTCGTCAACGTCAAATTTATTGTGCCGAGTTATATGAAACCTCGTACACCGACGATTCGTATCGCGTCAATCAGTATGTAGTATTTTTTATATTGTTATCATCGCGTACCATTCCAGTGTTGTTTTGTTGAAAGCTGTATCAAAGTCGACGATTGACTTTTTTACTGAAATAAACTGTAGATATTTTTGAATTGAGCTTTATCGGGTCTAAATTATTATTTTGCAGAACGACGAGCCGATACATCTCGATTCGGTTTGTAACTGTATAAAGCGATTCTACTTAACAGGCATTATCATTCTAATGCCACGAGTTCTTATGCGTTAAGCTTCTATATAGAACTTTGGTAAGTACCAAAGAGAATGGAACATCCGCTCGCGCTCGTGTTCCTACGTCTACCGGCAAGATGTACCATATATACGTTGCATGTAATTTCTATTGTATCCAGACATTACAAGGATTCGTCCTTTAATACGAATGTAACGACAGACTTCCGGAATTAATTACATAATCTTTACACGAAGTTACATGCATATAGAAACTCATTTATGCCAGGCTCGCTCTAATACCGCGCCTCGTAGACGATAAAGTATAACACGGCAATTGCGATAAAATAGATCGACCACTCGAGCGCGTTTATTCTTTTAATAAGAAATTGATGAAACCCCGCTCTTATTATCAATCTTCGGCAGCGGTGAATAATTGAATGACTCGTTCAAGAGTTATTCCGTTCTCATTAAAAAAGTTTCTCGGTTGCCACTCGGTAGCTCCTCGTCTCGCGCTCATGTCTTATTCTTAAGAACATTAAAAAGCACTTTTACGCAAGATCTGTACACTCTACTCTCCAGCAATTCGAGTTTGAGATTCCCATCCAGCGTTGATCCTATTTCTCTCGCATCATACCGAGGAGCTAAAAATCTCGTTAATATGTAAAACGACTGTGAAGTCGAAAGTCGTAAATAAATAAACCTCGCGTGCGCTACTTCTGTCTATTAATGCGATCTCCGCTTAGAGTACGTATATTTATTAATTATACACGACGTGTACGCGAACTAAGCCGGAGCTAAGAAAGTTTGTGTCGAAACTCCGAAAAGAACATTTCGCCGCTTGTCGCGACTAGCTCAGTTCGTCCTTTGAGAATATTCGCTCGTACATCTTTTTGACAGCCGTCGTTCTTCTCGGTGTAGCGTAAATATACTACTCAGTTTCCGTCGGTTAATAGTGAATTATTGTGTACAAGGGCTCCGTAGACTTCGCTCTCTAATTCCTTTTCCCTCTTCAAACTACATTCTGTCCTTGCGCTCGCGCTGATCTCGCCGGCATATGATATTTCAATAGACGAGGTAACGCGAGGGAGACACCATGTCTCGAGGCTAATGTACACTCGTAACGCTAAGTGTATCAAAATAGCTTACACTGCCCACGCGCCATAAACCTCCCCTGCCCGAGCCGCGTTCTAGAGACTTTTTAATGTCACGCTTTAAATCCATTTACGTACGTCGTTAACAGCATCGAGCACATGGAAAACGGGAATCGTGAGCAATTTAAATTTGCATGGAATTAAATGCATACGAAGCGGAATGAGCGAAAGCGACATAAAGAGAGACAGAGAACGGAAGAGAGAAAGAGAGAGAGAGAGAGAAGCAGAGTATACCCGATGTTTTTCTTGGCTATCAGCGAACCAAATTAGAATTCAACTTTGCCGTACGAATCAAAATCTAGCGTCTAGTTTTTTGCGACGCTGGGGTTAATTATTTTAGGAAAATGATTATTCTTCGCGCGGCAAACGTAAATAACGGTCGCGTACGTTCTCGTATATAGACGTAGAGGGGCGCGCACACCTCAACACGATAACGAGCGCCAACAACGGACTTACCGCAGTGCGACACACCGCGCTCCCGACGTCGTTCGTGAATTTAAAATCATTATTCATACGTCACATAAAAATAACATTAACGATCTGTTTTTTTGCATAGTTATGAATATCGATAATTCATACCTACAACGTACACCACCTGGTCACCTGGTATAACGAGAAAAAAAAACTAGCTAGCATACGTCACACGAAATCCAATTTCTCTTTCTCAACCGAGATGAAAAAAAGGGAGATAACAAAATCTCGACTCTTGTAATTCGAACAGCCGTACGAACGAGAGCTATCATAATATTAACGGGTGTATAGGAGATATCGCGATCGGAGTTTCATCGAAGGGATATCTATGATCAACGGATGAGCACAATAACGCCGTACGAAGGTGGAGACGCGTGCATATAGTATATGTATACGCGGTATATACGATAATACGAATAAGCGAGTACGCGTACCCTCGGCACAACGAACTTATAATTGCATCGATCGCCCGCTGACTTTTTTTTCATACGATATCCACCGCTCCGTGGCCAGTCACTGTCCAACAATAGCCGCATTTGTAGCAATAACCCACCGCCCCCTACTACCTATCGTTCGACGTATACCACGCGAAACGGTAACGCGACGAAAAAAGAACCTCTGATTGCCTGCCCTTTATTAATGATCCGATTTAAAGGGGAGCTGACAGACAAATTACGCTTTATCCATGTATCAATCGAGATTAGCGAGCGGAGAGAGATCACAAAAGGTACGAGGTACCGATCTCGTCCTTCGTCGAGACTCGGGCTCGATAATAAACTAGAATGACTCTGTGCTATGAGGTCTGGATACACACTAGCCTCTCTCTCTCTCTCTCTCTCTCGACGGTACAAATCCGTATGGGCATTAGCGATTAACGACCCACTTGTAATTAGGAGTAACGACAAATCGACAGACTCGTTGACTCGAGCTGGCTCTTCGGTGAATTTCGGACACTGTTATCACAGGATGCTTCTTTCAGCGGGAAGAGAAAAAACTGGACGGATCTCTCGTGCGCAAAGTGACGGGAAATACGGAGGCGTGGCGTGAAAAGTGTAAAACACGAGGCTAATTAAAAATCAACAGCTCGTCGCGGGGGCAACAGATTAGACCGTCCGAATGGATTACTCGAGCGTTCCGGGTGGGTTTTCAACATCTGCCCTCCGGTCAGCGCGTAAAAGCTGCAGTGCGGGTCTCTCGACGATTCGTTAACTCAGCGACGAGTGGGAATAATCGGGACTCGGTAAGTTTACCGGCATACGAAACGAGCAGCATCGATGAATCGGGATAGCGCGCGAGCACTCATCGCGATAGCGCAACAATAATAATCGAGATCGATAGCTCCGCCCTCTCTATTTTTTCATTACGATACAAGCTGAGACTATAATACTCTCTGGGAACACTAATTCGCGGACGTGTCGATTGCGAGAGGGGGGAGAGGGGAAAAATCGGGTACGCGCTCGAACCGAGCAAGTATTACGCTCGAGTACATCGAACCGGAAGCGTTATAACACAAAGCGCACTCGGGTACGTAAATACCGGTGCAAAATCGCAAATCCCATTACGAGGCGCGCGCCCGGCCAGTGCATTTTAGGATTTGCGGAACATAAGCACGGAGTAATACGATGTACGTGAGGGAAACTACGCAATACCGTAGAACGGTGTAAAGAGCGGGAAGCTTAAACGGCGAAAACATCGAATTTACGGGTACGGTTGGCTACTATCGATAAATTCAATTATCGAGCCCGCGCGCGCCGAAATTCCTATCTAGCCGTTTTCCACGAAACGTCTCCTCGCCTTTCGTTAGACATCCCTAACCAAAAAATTGGATCGGTTTTTTGTTTTAATTGAAGTCATCTATTTGTTCGGTTTTTGTACTCAAACATTGTATTCAAAAATATAAAAATCACAACTAAACCTCAAGCACGATCATTTGTCAATAATCAAGAAGTAAAAAGTTACGTAACCTACCTACCATTTCGGTGTAAAAAAATCCCAAGAGCTCTGTTGGAAAAATCCACTGCCGCAACCTCTCAGAGATCGCACTCACTGACACTAAAAAATTAGCGAAAACAAATCATACTAAACACGGCCCAAGGTGGTACGCACGGCCCCGACTCCAAAAAATAATATGTAAACAAACGACGCGAATGACGCGACTCTTTCTGCGAGTAAAAAATTTCGCGAGTTTTCCCGTTAAAAAAACCCAAAAGCGCACCACTTACACTAAAAAAAACTAGCGAAAACAAATTATAATAAACATGTATCGAAGTAATACAAAATCTCGAGTCCAAAAAATAATGTTTAAACAAATGACACAACGTGAGTAACACAACTGATTTTTTCAAACCATAATGGCCGTCCGGCGCAGTGCTAGTGCGCACATAACCAAGATTGGAATCTGCGCATGCCACTAGCGGCGCTACCGGTAACAGATTGTTACTAGCGCCACTCGTGGCGAATTTGAAAACTATTATAAAGTACGAATATTCGAATGATTTGAATAAAATACTAGTTCACGGTATAGTGAATCCGTGACAGTTAGGTCACAATAAATGCAAAATTTGAATACGAACACTGAATAATACGATTAAAAAGCCATATAAATTCAGACAAAAACCCGATCAATTTTACTATTAAAGATTATAAAAACTCGACTTCTCAAAAAAGTATAACAAACCATACAAATTTTTTGACTCGTGAAACCAATCAAATTTATCGACAATTGAGCATACAAATCCCGATTTCTCGAATATTAAACAAAATTTTTGACTCGGAATGGACCAGGGTAAATCCGATTGTTTTTATCAATATACTGAGAGAAAACTGATTATGATAGAAATATTGTTTGAAAGTTTTTGCTTGAATGAACAGTTGTACTCATAAATATGAAAATCGGTTTTTCTGTCGTATTTGTGAAAATCGCTATCGAATACCGTTTTTTAACAATGAAAAAATATAAAAATAGTACAAATTGTCTGACTCGGGATCATCCACCTGCGAATCACATGAAATAAATGCACAGCGCGAATCCGCAGATCAACCAATTCTTTAGGGATTTCTCGGCTTGCGATAAACTCCGAGATCATTATTTCTCTGCAAATAAAACTGCAGTATGGTTTCGAAATGAAACCGAGATTCCACTCGACTGGTATCGGGCATCAGTCACGCGGAATCGATTAGTAATCGATGCGATATTCGTGTAAATTAGTCGACCGTCTGTATCAAAATTATATACACTGTTTGCCGTCAAAACAAACGGAAGCAAATAATCCTATCTCGATCGGCTACGCACCGAGACTCGACGTTCCGACGAGTCGACGAGAGCGAGAGAGAGAAAGGTAGAGATCGATCGGAATAGGAACCGATCGGACGAGCTCGTAAAATTCCATCCGCGTTACGATCGGGCCGCGAGAGTAGCCCTTGAATGCCGCGCGAATAATTGAAGAGCGAGGGCGGGGATTTAGTGCTCGAGGCGCGGCTGTTGCGCCCGGCACGCGACGACAGTCTCCGGATTCATTGTTAATTTCGAACCAGGCGCGTCCCCGGGTTTAATGTCTGAAGCCGCATTACCATGACAACGTCAAGACCTCTTACGAATCTGCTCAGTCCGTCGAAAAATCCTACGAGTTCGGTGAAACAAACAAACCCAAGTCAAGAAATTCGATTAATTTTCTATCCAGATTTGATTGCTTTTTTGTCCGGATTTGAAAGGTTTCTTGGTCTTTTTTTTCGTGTTCATACTCTAATTTTGCATTTATAGATATGTTTTTTTGTCCTATTTGTAAAAATTGAGACTGAAAACCAATCAAATTTAACAACGAAGTATAAAATACCAACTTCTTGAAAACCGTACAAATTTTTTGACTCGCCAAAAAAACTGTCAAGGAAAGATCGATATTTCCAATCGTGAAATTCCACGCGATAGGCCACGTATATCCCGAAATCGATCGTAACAAAGGCAGAACAGATAGAACTATAGAGAAATATGCGTACTATACATAGCGGCGATAATAATCGAGACAGTTCCGAGGACAGGGGCAAAATCGTTGATGGGTTTTGGATCGACTGTATTTCTATTTCGAACGGAAAAGGGGTATCCTGTGGCGCGCGACGCCCCCCGCTGTTCCTTGTCCCTCTCTCTAGATTACTCATTCCCGAATCCCGACGTGAGTCGAGTACGCGAGCCGCGATACGGAATCGCTGTCTAGACGGGAACCCCCAAAAATCGCGAGCGATCCATTAGATCGATGCTCGTTAATTTTCCAAAGCTGGATACACGCGCGGGTTCGCACGCGAGCGTATTTTTTCGTCCTCCGGTGTTTTCTCGGCTGCTGGGGGTCTAACAACGTCACATGGCGCGTTCTCGCGAAACGGAGAACTCGACGGAATCGAGTCGCGAATCGATCGATTCTTTTTCCACGAACTCGTACGGATTTTGCGTATTATCCGGAGTAAAATCGATCTAGAGGGCCCCCGATGGGCAATCGGATATGGACGAACGCGTTCCGATTTAACGAGAGCCCGCGGGGCAGTTATCTTTCCGGCTTGGCTCGTCGTTTCGACGAGTGACAAGGCCGGATTCCCGGGCCAACAGCTGTGAATCCTCCATTGTGCCGAAAATGAGGTGGTATATGCGCCGTTGCCGGGTAGAGAAATAGAAACGAGTCGGCGCGAGTTCTTTATGGGGTTAAGGACGGGACGAATGAGAGAAAGAGACAGACAGAGGGAGAAAAAGTGCCTTATAATTTTTGAGCAATTAGATAGAAACCTCGATCAGCCTCGGACAGGCATGGATTTTCGGAGCGCTCTCGACGTTCCGAAGCCCTCGATAATACGCCGTACCTTTTGACAGATGTTACGAGGACCGGCAAATTGCCGCTTTAAGGCTCTCTCGCCTTCGCGCCTTCGTTTCTCTTCTCGACGAGAGACGTTTTCGTAATTCATCGAAATCCTTCCTCTTTCTTTCAGATAGCGCGCAATCGGAAGTATACAGAGTGGAATAATTTTTCATTTAATTCAACATATTTCACGCAACTTGAACAAAAAAATCTCTATCTACTTTCATTACTTTTTTCCATAGCTGAAGTTATTCTGGCACTACATCTTTGTTAACATACTTTATACACTGAGTTATATGTACACCCAGTAACCTCGTGAAGTTTAATAACACGATATAACTAAATTGAAACGTTTTTTTTTTTACCATAATTAACCGAACGTCTGTGTTTACGAATCGTTTTTATTGGTTAATTGGATCTATATAGGTATATTCGATTTTAGAGTCAGAATGCGTCAGCAATTAGGCACGAGTTCGATGGCGTATATCGACGCAGTGGATAGTTTCACGTAGCGGCCCACATTAACCAACAGTGCGATACATGATTAATGCGAGTTCGGTCATATGAAATTGCTCAATTTACCGTTTTATAACGTCAAACATTACAATTTTACGAACGCGGGAATGATTAACGATAGCTCCGGAGATTTAAATTGATATTCTAATAATTCCCAGTGGCTGTCACTCGAGTGGCTCATTTTCGGAGTGACGAATTTAATCGTCTCGCGGTGAAGGAAAAAGAAATTGAATGTCGCGGCGAGATCTCTCGTTAGATACTCGATGAAGTTGCGCTATCTTTATTAAGGCGGCGCGGTTCGCGCGGTGGGGGAGCCTCGAATGGCGTACCACGTAAATGAATAAATAACAAGAGCACGACTAGTTAAGCGATATTGCCCTCGTTAAACCGAACCCGGTGGTTCATTATTATACACCCATAGTCGCTAAAATATACACTTCGGTTGAGTTCGCTCGAGAGAATAGTCGACTATTAAATTTCAGTACAATCCCGGTCGCGAATCGCCGATCGAAAAAAAAGGGTGCTACGTCGTTAAACGTCGTCTCGAATTCGCGTTATGCGTTAATTGCCGTAATAATAAGACGAACCGGTGTCGAAAAATCCGAAGGGAAAAGAAGAAATTGTCGCGGGTGGCGAATCGCGACCAAGTCGGTATGGAAATTTTTTCCTTGCTCTCTCGCTCGACGATTTTTCTCTCCCTCGCCCCTCCCCCGGCCGCACTCGTTAGCGACATTACCGCGAGGCTGTACGCGCGCGCGCATACATATATACTATTCCCGTGCTCCGGGCGATTCCGCCAAAACAACGTTTGAATATTTTATCGCGACGACGAGAGCGAGCAAATGAATTTCGCACACGCGGGAAGCCGCGGTTTGCCTTGGGCACACGCCGCCCGACTCCGGGATTACGATTTAAAATCACGACTCGCGGCGAGATCGATCCTCGCGGAATCGCGTTTCACGGATTTTCGTTTCTCTCTCTCACTCTCTCTCTCTCCTCTTTTCTCGCGAATTAATGTAAACAGGGGGAATATATTCGCGTGACTCGATATAGTCGCGGGGAACGACGGATGACGAATATCGATATCGTTGTGGGCTTTTCTTTCGCACTCCGCGCGGGCATGAGGCCAATTATGAAAATCCAAATCGTGCCATGGTATCGTTCTGTTCTATGCAATTACGCGTAATTGAATAAAAGCAACGGTAGGGAGAGTCACGCTCTCGCGCTCGTAATTAAAATTGAAAAATTAAAAGGAGCTTTTTTCAGCTCTCTCGTGAGTTTCGACAATTTTTCGAGAACGTCCAGAAATGGTGGGTTATTAACAATTGTCCGCTACTTGCGGTGACCCATATTCCGCCATGCGGCTCGGAAATTCGAGCGGGACTGGTGTAATTTCGTTTCTCTACCACTCGTCGACCGTCAAACGAATATAAGCGAATCGCAAAAATGGGCTCTTCCGGTCGAATCGCTCGCTGAATTTCGAATCGAGAATATTTCTACCTCGCGCTAACGCGATTTGTCTTAATTTTCGACTCCTGGGCTGTGTACAGCCAAGCAGTTTTGAACGGCTTTTTAATTACAGCAGTTCGATCGAGATTTGTCGTGAAGAGCGGGAAACGAGGAGGAGAAAAACACCGGGGGGAGAATTCTTTTCTAAAAAGAACGCCAGGAGGCCAGCCGAGGAGAGTCGGTTTAATTCGCGTTCCGCAGGGCTGTAATTAAGGGGCCCTAGAACGACGCCGACGTTCGCAACAATTAAAATAACGACTACTAAGATCCCGAGGAGCGAAGAGAGGAAGAGTCTTAACGGGGAATCGAATTAGCGACTAGCAATTTTCATCGATACTCTCGATAGTTTAAATCTAATTAGATGCCGTAGCATCGTAGTAATTATTATTCGATGCGCTCTCTCTCTCTCTCTCTCTCTCTCTCTCTCTAACTATCGCGAAACTTCAACGAATTATACTCCTCGTCCCTCGTCGACGAAAAGCGGAACTCGAGGAACGAATAAATATATAACGATGGCGCTATATTCGGTAGCTGAGAATTTCCATAATGGGCATGAACTTGCTCCGATAAAAGGCAACTTCGGGCGGACGAGAGGGAGCAACGAGGGCCCAGGGAAGACTACGAAAATTCAAATGAAATTCGATTAGGATCGATTTTGAGCGAGTAGAGCAACAGTTGTCGTCCTCCCTTAGCCCGTTTCAATTGACGTTACTTCCGAGAGCGAGAGGCGCGGTGCGAGACGCCCGGTGCTCTCACAATTGTCTATTGTGTTCCTCAACAGCGCAACGTAATGTCAGCAAACGCCTTCAAAGGTCCTCGAGGCAAGAGCGTTCAAAAGGCTTTTGTTCCTCCTCTCCGCGCACGGGAACAAGTGTACGAGTCATTCTTTCAAATTTGATTTAGCGCCGCTCGCGAAACGCGCCTCGTTTGACGATCACCGGCAAAACGGAATCGCCATAAAGCCGAGCTTCCCCGATGAGAACAATCTCGAACGGTCTCTCGCGAGACTTCTCCTCTTGGTTATATACACGCGTACGAGCTTCGATCCGGCCGGAGGATGGTTCCGTGGATTTTCCGCGGAGGGGAAACGTATCACCGTTGTTAAATACGGAAAAGTTCCATTATGCCTGTTTATGCGATGCCGGCTATATCCGCTTGCAAATTAACGACCGGGATGGGCCGAGATGTAGATGCGCCCTGCGATACGCCGTAATAAAAATGGAAATCGACAGCTGATGTGTACGCCGACGCGGGTATACGGAGACACCCTTCCGAAGATTCGCGAGCTGCCGGATTCTCGCGTTCTTCTCGCCGATAAATCGCGGACTTAACCCAGGGATCATCCTTAACGGGAACTTACGAGATTTCATTCTTGCCCTCACCCCGGCCATCGATTTCTACTCCGCGAGAAAGTACTTAAAACTATCGCGAGTTCCGTAGCATAAACTTCCCGAGCTCTCCCGACGTTCTATATACTCCAGCTCGAATCTCTTCGCGCTCTATATAGCGAAGACGCGCGCCCAACGACTCGCAAATTGTTTCGAAGCTCTCGAGAGTCTCGGACATCGACGTCAGTCACTCACGAG
This sequence comes from Goniozus legneri, assembly GCA_003055095.1. Lineage (NCBI taxonomy): Eukaryota > Metazoa > Arthropoda > Insecta > Hymenoptera > Bethylidae > Goniozus > Goniozus legneri. The sequence goes on along the minus strand of NCVS01000573.1, from coordinate 96,987 downwards.
CTACCCTGGATCGTAAAAATTAACCTCGTCTACCGTAACCATAATGATATTACCGCGATACGCGTCGCGGCAATTTTATCACCCCCGGCGCTCGAAACTCATCCCTCGGGGCCGGGGATGGGGGCTCGCGAGGAATAGATAAACCCGCGTCTATGCAGGGCATCGATCTCGCGTGTAGGGAGCACCCTCGTACGTACAGTACAGCCAGCGACGTATAATTTAAAGACGAATGATCGCGCTCGTAAAAGTCCGCGACAGAAACGTCGAATTTTACGCCGAATAAAACGGTCTTAACGCAAACTCACCACCTCTCTCTTTCTCTCTCCAGTTTTCTGTCTTACCGTAGACTGGGAATCATCCTCGCGATCGTTAAAAAAATGAAAGGAGAAAAGAAGCGCAATCGCGAACGACTTTTGCCTGAGAACGAAATAGCCGTTAAAATCCGAACACCTGACGATCATAAAAGTTTCACATCGCGCTTCTCGGAAGTAGAAGAAAGGAAGGAAGAATCGGATATGATTTTTTTAGTTACATCGAGGAAAAGACCTCGTCGAACCAGTCGCATATTTTTTCACTCCAACGAGGATGGGTACACAATGCGATTAACGAGAGCGAGAGGTAAAAAAGTAATTTCGAACGAAAAGCGCTCGAGCGGGTTCGATCGAAAGCGGGCGTGAGGGTGACAACGCGTGCTCTCTGTTAGCGTGTGCATTCGTACGTCGCGACGGTGAAAGAGAACGAAAATGTATCAAATTGGAGAGCGCGCGGATTAAGAGCCCCCTTCGAAACGAGAGCGCTGAAGAGTTGGAACAAGAGAAAGAGTGAGAGGGAGAGAGTGACGAAGAGCAGGAGAGAGAGAGAGAAAGAGAGAGAGAGAGAGAGATCTGTGGGTTCTCGCACATGGCCCGTCCTCGCTGATCCGTTCATTGTTGTGCAAATCTAACAAAAACCGACCCTCTAATCTCTGCCCGTCCACTTGAGATTGGCACACGAACCATGGGACGTACAATTAATTTATATAGGTATCTAAAGTACTTACGACGCTCACGCTGTGTGTTGCGCCATTATTCGCCCTTGCGACCGCACATCGCGCTCAATTCTCTCTCTCTCTCTCTCTCTCTCTCTCTCTCTCTCTCTCTCCTCATAGTCGTCGATAATCTCGAGTAATCCCCCGACCGCTGTGCCTTTTCCTATTGAACCGGATGCGTGTTTTCGTTTCTACGTTTGTTTTTCTCCGCTCATTGTTCCTCGGCGAGTGCATTTTTTAAATCGGTGTGAATCGAGCTGGTATTTACGGAAGGAATATCGAGCACCGCTGCTTTATTTTTTCAAAAACTAAGCCCCGAATGTACGATGGACGACGCTTGAAAAATAAATCTCGACGAGTGTCGTCAAAAAAAGTGGTAGTAAAACTAATTCTCGGTGAAAACGGAAAAAGCTCGCTACCGTATAAATAAAGGAAACTGTACTCTTTGTAAGCCAGTATAAACAAGAGTCATAAGAGAGGTAAACGTATCGTTCTGTTTTTAACAACGCGGGATTCAATTACAGAAATGCGCGTCCTTAATGAGAAGACGGGAGAGAAAATACAACGGTAGAGTCGCGCGAATCGAAATTTCGTTCCGACGTATGCACAGAGAACAATTTAATTCGAAACAGCGTAAATCCGTCGATTTTCGGTCAATCGTCGCAAAACGGCGGTTACACGCGTTGTGACTTCCACGCGGCTCATCGCGCCGGCCGAAAATCCAGCCGAACGGTGCGGTGCTCGGGCGCTTTGTGTATCCCATTGTAAATATAAACTGTATTCCGCAAGCCGTTTTCCTGACTATTTGTCGCGTTTCGGAACATATTGCGCGCCGTAACCATTTAAACTGCGCTCCCTCATCGTGCGTATACACTGTGCGTTCGCGCACGCGGGCATAAATATTCCACCCATACACACTTATTGTGCACGTAGGGGGCATATGGCGCGAAAGTAACGTCTCTATTATGCAACTGATAAATTGCCGGCCGTATTTAACCCAACTAATCGAGCGACCGGAGTAAGGAATAGCTCTCCTCGGCAAAAACCGTGAGCCACTTTTAACGCCGCTGGGACACTTTTGCCCTACCGCGCTCCGGATATACGCGCCGGCTTAACGAGCTCGCACGCGAACAATTAAAACACTCGGCGAGGCCGCGGTTCGCGAGAACGAATGCCTTCCTAGCTCCCGTTCGATTTAAAGTACCGCCGATAACGCTGACGGTGGGGAAACACAAAACACAAAACACTCACCCGACTATGGAATACCTCGGGTAAATTTTGAAATTAGTACCCAATTAGGGACGAGAGAGGTATATCCGTAAAGACATATCGCACGAAGGGACGATTGGGACGTTTGGGACTAAAATATCCTTATTTTCCAAAATCAAATGATCGAAAAGCTCGTATTGATTTAAAATTTTTTAATCCTCTTTGTAGAACCGGGTTTCGACGATCTGGAATTCGCTGTGCAGCCACAACGAGAAAGAGTAACAACGGAAAGAAGGTAGCGGGTATGAGAAATTAATTTGTTCGGAGGCATCGTAACGATTCGCGATGAAATTAATGAAACTCGCTCGCGAAGCGTAATTCGCGAAACGGTTTCATAGAGCGGTTATGTGTATAATACGCGCCGAGTTTATACATGTGCGCGCATGGAATATACAGCTGGTCCGGCTACACCCCCGTAGGAAGATTAATATCGTAGGTATCCGGTCGCTAATTGAAAGGGGGAAACGAACTGGCGCACGGGATGCATACATTGTCCGCGGAATCTAATAATTTCGGGCTAGACGCGGAGGGGAGCGCGAATGTACGCGTACGCGTAGATTTCTTTCGTTTTCGCTCGACGAAAATCGAATTGATATCCCCGAGTGTATATACATTCGCGGGCGGACGGAATCGGCGCCCGGACACATGGGCCGGCCCTCCCGCAACAAGATTATGGTAATTGACTATCCGACTTGGAAACCCCCATCAGGCATATCAATTACGTACGTATGCATCCCAACCGGGAATTTGCCTTTGATCCGCTCAAACTCCGAGGTAACACAATTCACGCCTGAGTCTAATCTCAAATGGGATTGCCTGATGGCACAAGGGACATCGAAATGGGCTTTTCCGACTTCACAAGAACGCGCCGTTTTCGATAACCCCCCGTCCCCCGTCGCGCGGCTCCTGTGAAAAGCGCGCCCCGTTTCCGTAGGGCGAATCTTTTGCACGGCCACGATAAGCCGATCGCTGCTTCTTCGCGAAACCGAGGAGGCTCGCCTATTCGGGCTCGGCATCCGTCAAATTCATTCGCCGTTCGTAATTCGAATTTTTTATACTCCACTCGCGCTCAATGAGTTCCCTTCTGGTTCGGGTTGCAATCGGGAAGTACGTGACTTCGCGCATCCGAGTGGAACGGGAAAGTTTTTCGCGTCCGGTCGAAGTCGCATGTCCATGTTCTTTTTTCTCTCGACGTTCCGTCACTATCAGCGGCGTTCGCCGTGGACGATAAGGGTTTGATAACTTTGGCTTTCGAGCGTCAAGGTATTGGAGGATTAATTAATCTGTTTCGATTGAAACTCGAAGATGGCACGTACGCGATAAACTCGAGTGCCCGATTGATAATTACGAATGTTACCCGTTAGACCGGTTCACGTATTTTTGTTATCGATTCGTAGGGAATGCGGGATGGAATACCGCTTCGTGACCAAGTTGGAAGATTTTTAAGATAAAATACGTAAATAAAAATGGGCGCACTGAGGTCGCGAGTCGTCAGTTCGTTAAAGCGCTTAGTGCCGATACTCTTCCAATCGATTGGCAGATAAATGACAAACAGATGTAAATGATTTCAGTCGGATAATGCGGTACATCGTTAAATTTTTAGACTCGTTAAGTAGATAAAGTGACAAATTTTTATGTAATCGTTACGTAATTGAAACAACATAATTACGTAATTAATATGTAACGAGCTTGGTAAAATCGATTTCATCTATTAAAGAGAAATTAAAGTGAGAAATCCAATGCGAAATTCATTCAATATTTAGACAAATTTTCCACTGATACAAGGGTATTCGCTATGAGCCAATTCTTTGTACAATCGAACAGCCAATGAGCGAGCGATAATAGATCGTTCAACGTTTCTTTACGAGTTGCTTCATACGCGATAATGATGTACCGAAAACGGCGCCGTCCTCGACTCTCAATAGATTACCCGTGTGATATATAAAAGAAGTCACCCAATCATCGAGAGTTTCAGTCTTCGCGAATGTGCGAGCAATGGCGCGCTTAGTGATTTTCGTGAGCATTTTTGCTCTGCTGTGCGGTGACGCTCTTTCAGGTAAAGCCACCAGATTTATGATTCTTCGGTCGGGTACCACCCTTTCTCTGTCGGTCCCGAACAACCCCTCGGTGCTTCTATATCGTCAACCCTCGCCAGTATCACCCGCCCTTCCACTTTCCACCCCCGTATCTCGAATTTATCGCAAACAACTTTATACCCTCCTCGTGTGAAATTATTTTCTCGCGGTTTAATTGGTGAAAAATTACAATGGCTATTTTATTCTTAACGAATGCGTTATTTCAGGAAAGAACGAAGACAAGATACAATACGTAGATTTCAGTTCCAGTTCTTATAGCGCAAGATTCGAAACCGATCCCGGCACTAACAATGTCAAAAAATGTGAATTAGTTCACGCTAATGGAACAGTTTATGAATATCAACCTTACGATTTCAACAACGACTATTTTAATTTCCACGGTTCTAATTATCACGAATGCTCACTCTCGATTTATGCAGCTAACGAAAGAAACTTAGGGTTCTGGACTATCAACGAGTACATAGCAAAACAAGAGAAACCTGATGTTTATAAATTCTTTTTGCGTAAAGTCGAGGTATTTAATTATTATATGGTAATAAGTACATTTTATATTTTTTCACTTTTATTTTCGTTTGTGTTTATGCGCAGAGAAAATATTTTATTCAACCAGTCAACGAAATCACAGTGTACGAAGGTTATTATGTGACAGCTGCATTCATGGAGAAATATGATAACATTACAGGTTGTCAGCTCTTACCTCCTAAAGTAAGCGAAATAATAGATAAGTTCCGAGAAAAAAAAATTTTTTACGAAATATTCAATGATATAATTCGATTTTATCTATAGAAAAAAGAATACGTCAACCTGACGACGTATACAGGTGACGAATTTAAACCTTATGGAACTTGTGGAATTCAAATGAAAACTACGAAGAATTCGACTGGTGAATGGAAGATCGAAGTGATCATGAATGATTATTACGTTATTCACGACTCTCTTGATCTTACCGTTGTGTCAAAAGAGAAAGTAGAAGAAATCGTGAGTATTGTTGATTATATTTTCAAACATGTAACAAAAATTCAATAATACGAACTCCTTAGCCTGACATTCACGCAATTCGAGGACAAGCTGTCGATATAAAAATTGGATCCAGCACCGATTATTGCATCTTAGAGGATCCAACTGGTTACAGAATACCACTGATAATTGGCGAGTGCAAGTACCATATACCACTGGTTACAACATACCACGAAGGTACATGGACAGCTCGTTATGGTGTACCAGGAATGATAGAACCCGCTGTAGTGACATTCAAAGTTGTCACAGAAAGTACGTACTTAATTGAAAATAACTGTCATCTTGAAAAAATCTATAACCTCACGCATGAATTTTTATTCAGACCCAACTAACGTAATTAGCACTGTCTCTTACGATACGAACTCTGCCGAGTTAACTTGCCTCTTCCGTTCAATGTCATTCCAATTTTGTCGATTCGTCGGACCTAAAAATATCGAGTATCACTACACCCCTAACGTTGGAATCGAAGGGTTCGTATAAAGAAACGAATGTTAATCAGAAAATTGGTCTATCCTAATTCATTGTTTATGTTTAATTTTCAGTTACGAATTTTTCGGTAACTCTACCCGGTTTGAGAGTAGGCGTCTCCAAACCATGTATTGTGGTATGAAGATCAAAAACATAGAAGAACACGATATCGGGGCATGGAAGTGTCATATTCAAACTAAGGATGCGATCAACAATCAAATGAGCGCACTTCTTTCCGTAAATCCCCAGATCCCCCAAAAGGATTATGTGAGACAACAAATTACTCCTGGGTCGAACAAAATTATTGCCATGCGTGGAAATGATTTCAAGGTAACGCAAATAAACTAGAAGATGGATGTTCTTATCTAAAAATCAAAACGAAGTATTTCGTATTATCTATCGAATCAAAAGACGTAAAACGAAATCGTTATCTTTTCAGATCACATGCTACGCCAATGTAATTTTGAACTATTGCTGGTTGAAAAGTCCGAATGGAACGGTTTATTCTGTGGCCGATCGCGATGCAAAATCCGAATTCGCCGAAACGGAACTGCGCTACGACGGCGCCGGTCTGAAACTCGGTGAGTGCAGCGCGATCGTTCGCGAAGCAGACGAATCCCATCAAGGGGACTGGATGTGCTACATGGGCACTTACAAAGGTCCCGAAATATCGGTATCGGTTCCCGTTGTCATTTCAGGTCAGTGTATTCTAATTTTATTCTCTATCTTGACATTCTGAGAAAATACAACTATCGCAACTCTAGAAAAATATCTCCAAATTTACAGCACACAACTTCGTTGCTGCTGAGAGGGTCGTCAAGGCCGGACCAGATAACGTAGTCGAGTTGACTTGCAATATGATCCCTCATATCGAGAATCAAACCATCGACTACTGCCGTTGGGTGGCTCCGAACGGTTTCGGAATTTTCAACGGAATTTACAATTACAACTCTTACTGGAATACCTCCCATTGCGTTTTTTCATTCGAATGTGAGTTTACGTAACTAATCTTATCTTTCTCTCGCGTGCGATTTGATCGAATAATAGGAATTAATATTGACATCAACGAAATATTAATCAAAATAACAAAGAAATCGAGATTGCGTACTTGCATAAAGATGTTTATATAATATCAAAGAGAATTCTCGATATTTCAGATTCAAAACCAGAACAAGTAGGTCGCTGGACTTGCATCGCAGGACTCGTAGGAATCAAGAAAGAAGAGGTCTCGGCCTACGTAGACTTTGTCGTAGAAAGCTACAATTACGGTGCGATAATCGGATCGGTGATCGGAGGCTGCCTGCTCGTGGTGATCGTCCTGGGCGCCATCTTTATGTTGCGTGTGCGTCAGCGAAGCCGCTCGCCCATCGTCAACGATCCACCTCAGCACGTCGAAAGGATGGCGTTCCCGTCTTCGGCGGTAATCCCGGTCTTCATGGAGAAGAAATTGCAAAATTGATAGGGCTCTTTTTATCCCCCCCGCAACACGCGACGAAATTATACCGGCCGCCGACGAATCAAAGTCCATCCCGTAATTGGAAACGGCAACGCGTCCGTTCAGGCGGAAGATTCGCGATTGAGTTACCGTAGGGACATAATTTACGAAGAGCAATCGCCTCGATGTTCCCGGTTCGAGTCCTTGCCTCTGCGAGGTATAAAAAGTACGCACCGCGTATCGATTGTCGCGTCAATTCGGCATTAAATCCCGTGCGTCTACGGCAGAAAAGGGCGGGGGGGAAGAGTCGAGTTATCAATTTTACGCTTAATGCGATCGCTTACGCGATTTTTGATTGTAATACACAAGACAATTCTAATTGAAATACACGATGCGACGTTTATCGTTGCGAATATGGCAGAACAAAAAAAAAATCGCATTGCAATCGTGTATTTATTCTCTTTTCGATGCGTTATGTTTCGAAAAAGAGGAAAGGATTCGACCCAATTTGCGACGGGGTGCTGTGCAAGCACGTTTCGCGCGTTACGAGACGACGAGATCGAATTTGAACGCGCGCGCATGGAACAATACAAATCAACAAATTCAATAGCACGCCGAAATTATTTCTACGTGACTGTTGCTGACAGGCTCGCGCGAGTGCTTCAACGAACTAACACGCACACGTAAGCATTCGCAATACTCAATTCCCGAGTCATAGTCGAAAATATAGCCGCCGATGGATATGTAAATGGGCAAAATTGATTTCGCCGTTTTTTGGAAAGTCGGATATCGAGTTAATACGGCTGATATTGATCTAGTCACTCACTCATCGTAATCTACTTTATGTAATGTTTTTTGGATAATTCAATATACGAAATTTTTATTTCTCCTTTTGTATTTTCTTTTTTTTTCGATTGGGTATAAGCACATGTACAGTTCACTCTATCCACGCGGTATTGCGCTATTTAAAGTTAACCGGATAACCTTCGAATTTCATACACAGCGGCCAACCCGAACGTGTCGTTAAAACTTTTTACACCTTCTACCCCAGTTTGACTTTAACCTACAAAACTGCATTTTTAATCACTCTCTCTCTCGGAGTGAATTGAAAACGCGAGAACGAGTGGAGAAAAAAAATAGAAGAAATAGAGAAATAGAAATAAAACGGTAGATTAACGGCATGTAAAAGATTAGTCAAACGTAGCGTTAATTTCAATTATAGAAAATCGATAGTCGCTGGAGAGATTTGAAATTATCCGTAGCCTGGCAGTGCCGTATCAAAGGGACGGGAAAAAATCGTCGATATCCGTCGAACTGTCAATTTCCATTTTTTTCATCCCTCTTTATTTCTTTCAAATCGTCAGCGGGTATTAACACGCGCCTTTTCGGTACACACACACACACACACGTAGGCGCGCGAGGGGACGCTTCGTCGTTCGCGCGTCGGAGGGCTTAAATCGCGTCGCTCCGGCGCACTACCCGGATTCACGTGCACAAATATACACACGGCGGGCAAAGAGAGATACCGGCAGCTTTGAGGGCCGTTCTCCGGCCGAATTTCGCAGCCGGCGGATGCGCGAACAGTCTCACGCTTGCGTGTGTGTTCACGTACACATATGGATAGCTATTCTATTACTCAAAGGAAGACTCGGATAAAGTTGTCCCCGTTCGAAAACTCAGTTACCAAAGCTCGCCCCTGCAGTTAGTTTTCTATAAGTACTTTTATCCCGCTTACTCTTTCCTTTTATCATCGATGAACATGCTACGATATTGCTCATTAACGAGTATAGTACCTGCAAATAATAAGACCTAGCCAAGGGAGATTTGAAATTAAATTTTAAAAGAACCAATTCAATCAACACGATTCAATAATAATCGGTCTTAAAATTCAATCGCTCGATGAGAGAAAAAATGATCATTATTGCCGAGAGTGAAAAATCAAATTTACATATGCAGGCGAATTGTTATAAAAATTATTTGCAATTGAATCGATCCAATTTTCGCCAAGCATCAAGTTGCGTGATATATCCTTCCTCGGACAAGTGACAGTAAAATTGCGCGTTGAACATCTGTGAGCGCCCACTTTTAATGATTCTTGTTACTTAGGTTTTATTAGCCGGCAAGCCTATTACAGGTATATTCACTCAATCGAATCGGAATTTACTTATTGTTTGGAAATAGGGACGCGGTCTAACCTCTTCCCTCTATCTTTATTACCCGATTCTAATCACCCCTCTATACTCAATGACGAGTAAAACTCAATTCCGTTGAAATTTACCTAATATCAGGGAACGTGGATGAAATCAGGTATAATTCGGAATGAATAATTTGACTCGGGGAGGCACGTTCGCACTGTCCCTATCAATGAAAACGTAATACGACATGTTTATTCATTTTTAATTACGGGTAAGTGCTGCCGCGAATCGATTCACGGTGATTCGCTCGGGGGATAATAAGCACCGACGTTTCCGCGCACGCGAGCCTCGCCTCGCCTCGCTTCGCCGGAAAACCAATTAGCGGGCAATAAGGCGCGATGAGCGAGCCGAGCGATATCAGCGCGTGATACGCAATTCCCCGTGTACGTCGGCTGGCGCAATCCGGTCAAGGTCGCTCGAAATCGCCTATACCTCCGTAATTGAACCATCGAGCCTGATAATTCACGGCCTTTTCGTCGAAACACCGCTACACGATTCTTCGCTCCTCTAATCGCCTACACAGCGAAAAGACGCGTATTTGCTTTTTCAATTCTCGCTCGATCGAACCGAATTTCGAGCGATTAGTACGTAACCCGACCGATGGAGTATCCAAACACGACGGAGTGACCCATTGTGAGAGGAGCGACCGTTTGTCGCGCGATCAGTGTAAATAACAGCGAGGCAAAATCGAGGATTCGAGGAGGCGAGCTCCCGGAGCTCCTCGAGAGCTGAAGCATCGCTCCCCGTCCGCGCCAACGATCCTTCAATTTGCGTATCCACGGAAATAGCGAATCGTTTCGATTTGCTGCCTTCGAGAAATTTCGTTACTTTGCGTTCCTCCTCCTTTACCGTGTCGAGCTCCACTGGGCCAAACGAAAAAGCTTAATAAATCAAACGATTACCGTTTCCTCAGTATTGATTTCCCAATTCCAAACGGTGTATCATACCTACGGGCAAAGAAAACCGAGCGAAGCGAACACGGCACTGAAACAGAATACTAGCCTACACTGAGAAAAAAATGTTGTTGAACCGATTAAACATGCAATTATATAGTGCCAAGAGGATGTTTTGTTGAGTAGAATAAAAATCTTTTGAGTGAAATATTTATTGGTTGATTTAACAATTATTTTGTCAGATTAAACAATTATTTCATCGAACTGACAAAATATCCTCTTGGCACTAAATGATTGCATATTTAATTGATTCAACGACATTTTTTCTCAGTGTAGATACGCGATGACGTTTCTTCCGCTTTGCGAGCCATACGATGCCTGAAACGCGATACGAGAGAGGCGCGGATCGGGCTCAAGACTTACGACGAGCGAATGAGAATTGTATTTACGAGATAACGCAGTGAACGACAAACAACATCAACTTTGTAGACGAGCTCGAATTGGGTGAGGATCGAACCGCGAAATATCGATACCGCGAGATTCCGTGATTATACGGATATACACTCGCTCTATACATATATAAAATATATATGTACATATACCCCCGAGAAAATCCATATCGAGGGGGTAATTTATTTTACGAGGCAATTCACGGCGAAACTACCCCCTAATTTTCCAATTCGCTCGCGAACGGCCGCGCGATAAATATTAAATCGGTAAATCGTCTCGTCGTGAGCCGATAAAAGTTTGTTACATCTCTTTTAACGAGTTCCGAACGATTCCAGTACGTGTCCTCGTTGCCGGCGATTACGTCCGAGGCTTACGCCGGTCAGGCCGCACGACCGGCTTTCGCGATTAAGACCCCGGATGGCCAATAACAGTAAGTTCGTCGCGGCCTACACGGCACGTTCGTCCGGTTTTCTTGGACTGGCTCGCGCTTCTAAATTACAGGAAAGTAGGTGCGAGCGGTGTACCCTCCTCTTTTGACGTTTCGTGCTATGAAATTCAATGCTACATCTATAATCCAACAGAAAAAAGAGGCACATTGCGTTTATTTGGATTATAAATATCGATTTTTGATAAAACTCTCAATCTGTAGAGAACATGTATTGTTTGAAATTTGTAATTCCATCGAATCCCGATGAATCGATACGAATAAACGTTTTACCTCGTGAATTTTTCTCTCGTTTTCTTTATCGCGAATAGCTTTTGTAATCAAAGGATGAGTTCGAAGGCTGCGCCAAGACAACCCGCCCGCGCTTACGCACAGAAGTAAAGTTTAGTCTCGTGGTGCAGTTGGGGAGACGAGGAAAGGGGAAAGGGAGGGTAGGGCAAGCACGGTAAATCCCGGACTGATATCTTGAGCCCCGGGTTAATCCACCGCCTAGATTACTCCTCATTGCTTAGTGCGGTGTTGGGTATGGCAGTCGAGTTAGAGATTGCGAGCAACAAGAAGGAGACCGGTGTACGGCGGCGAGGAGAGAGCGAAAGATTGCCGGCGTGCTAGTAATTTCGTGGGATTAATATTTAATATCCCGAAGAGAGACGAGTTGACGAAGTTCGCCGAGGCCGCTATCTCTCTTCGACTCCCTTCCTCGCTCGTCGCTCTAGCGCACACATACCCGATTCTAGCTCTTATCCCTCTTTTCATATTTCCGTCAAATTCGATTTTCTTGGAACGAAATCCAGTCGTTCTTGAATATTTTTTTACCGAATTACAATTTTTTCGCCATTCGATATCGAAGGCTACTATTTATCCCTTCGGCCTCTTCTCACTCGGCTACTCTCTCTCTCTCTCTCTCTCTCTCTCTCTCTCTCTGTATCATTGGCAAACGTTTCCCTTCAATCCCGGTGAAAACGCGAATGTAAATACACTCGGTCTCGGCTCGTTACTATACGTACATCCGACCCTTGACCTACTATACGTCGGTTGGATTCGGAAAACAATACGACGCAGTCGAGATACACGAATGAAAGCCGATCGAAAAGCCCGTCGGTTCCCTCAGGCCCTCCTTTACCCTCCTCTTCTCATTCGCTGCAATCATACAAGACTTTCCCTCGTAATCACCGAAAACCTCGGCGTTCTACGACTCCCCCTTTGTGTACCCACCGGAAACCCACGCTCTCTCTCTCTCTCTCTCTCTCTCCCGCAATTCACGAAAATTCCTGACGTTCCGATAAAGCCGAATCACGTATCGGCAAATAATTTTCGTACGTCTTCATGGGCTTCTTTACTGGAATTTTAATCAACTGCGAATCACCAGAGTCAACTATTCGGTGTTATTGGAAATCGGCCGATGTATTAAGTACGCGTTATCGCCATTTTTGGAAATATAAAAAACAAATCTCTCGATATTAGAACGGATATATATTTTCATTGGAGAAATTTTATTTATCGAGCGCCGCCAAACGAGAGCCAAAAATAAAAACAGAAATACAACCCAATGGTATAGTATACGCTGTAACGGATGGATGTACATAGGCCGACTACATTCGGTTAATTTGATTAATATCTTTGTTATTTTTCGAACTGCAACACTGTAACCGTCATACATTTTACTTTATGAAGCGATATATTATCGTGTTTATGAAACACGATATCCCGACTAGCGATTTCGACAGTTTTTGCGTACGGCATTCCATTTTCGTAATGATGTATTTGTCAAAAAAACGCCAACTGCGAAAGACGATTTACGGCGTTTAACGAAGTGCGAAAGTCATTTTGGGCAAAACCGCGAAAATGGTCACCAAATGACGGCATTGTCACCCGACTGTATACATATATCGTGCATCAATAGGGCGACGAAAATTCACGGAGGAAACACACGTACAATTACATACAGCACACGCTCGGGAATCCATTGGCCTGGTGTCATCTCGAGCGTGAACCGTCACTCTAAAAACCGCTTTTGTGAAATTCCGTGAGCTAGCGCGTGCCGAATAGCGTACCCCAGTTTCAATTATCTAATTGAAAGCGACGGCACGCCACCCTCCATTGAACTCGTTCCATCCCCCCTCCACCCCCGCGCACCAACTCATTCTTCTTGGCCAATCTTTCCCCCATACGATTTCTTTCACGGAGGGAGTCACCCCTGACGTAACTCGCGACAAATTGCTTCACCTAGAACTCGTACGAGCTACCGCGGACCAATAACCGCTAAGAATTTCCATCTGCTTTGTCTCCGGCTGCAATGAAGGCAATAAACGTCTGGGGGCACGCGTACAAGAGCTACACGGTTACTCGCACTTGCCAGTTCGCCAATTACATCCCACCAGGCGCACGTGCCGTTGCTAAATACGATATTCACCCCAATTTCAGTACCAATCCCGCAAGGAGATCCCACCCAATGATTTTTCTCTTCGTAAATTGCATTTCCATTTTCCTCCAATTTCGTATTTCCGTTTTTATTCATTCGCGGATTGGGTTTACGCTGTTTCGATTTTTTCGTCTTTCCTTCTCGAAATTTTATTTTTTGACCAACCGGTTTTCGAGGAAAAACCTTAATCCGGCACTGGATGCCGCTACGAAACAAAAGCGATGACAGTGCGAATCTCGCGGCATTCGCAACGCCAAACAAACCAAAGACCTTCCCCCTCACCCACACTCAACCCCGAAGGCGAAAAACTTTTTCCGCAAAACTACAAGAAAATTTTCCCCCGATTGTCTATACGCGCACGCTTTGTGCGCAAGTTTGCTCGTTTTCCCATCGAACTTTTCCATCTCGCGACGACCGCGAGCTTACACGTTAAATGTGAAAATTTTCTCATACGATTCGCAGCTGACCGTTCTTACGCGGGCTTTACACTGTCATTGCACGACGCGCTTGACACTCTTCGTATCAACTTATTTTCATTTAAATTTACACTCTGAATCGATTAAAGAATCAACTTTAAAAAGAAATTTTTGTATTTCGCGTTTTGTTTTCATTTGAAATACTACACGACGAGAAAATTCATCAAAAATATTCCGAGAAAGTTTCAAACTTGCTATTAAATTTATCCTGAAACAACTCACTCGATTCCGATAACTCTGTTAGGCTTAATTGTGGCCACGTACTGGGCTTCCCGCCAAGAATCACTCGAGAATATTCAAAATCGTCGTGAAATTCGTTCCCGCTGCGCGATTCCCGTCCTCTCGTAATTCCGACGTCGGTAAACATCGATTTGTTCCAGAAACGGAGAATACGAGAGAGAAAGGGGAGCTCTTCAAAGAGGAGAAAAAAAAATTATCGACGGAAGCCGAGTGGGTGGGGCTCGAAAGATGAAGAATTCCTAACGATTTTTATCTCTGCTGTCGGAAGCTCGAACGCGACGAAGGAACAGGCGAAGAAAGAGCCGGTGACCCGATAAGCGAGATAGCGCATAGACGGAAAAACGAGAATATATGTACATGTATATTCGTGTGAATGCGTTCTCTCTCTCTCTCTCTCTCTCGTACACCGCGCATATTAGAGACGTGTCGAGACTAACCGTGACGTTTCACAGAGATTGGGATCGTCAACTGTCGGATTAAAGGCCGCGGTTGCATTTTCCTGATCCCTCGGCTAATTTCGAAATATTTTGTCACGCTCGAGGCTCGACTTCAGACGATTCTTTAAAACGTATCTCATTCTCGGGGTTTTCACTCGAGCCTTCTCGAACGAAAATAGTCAGCCCGAGATTCGGCTTTATAAATTAAATGTCAACATGAAAATTTGCGGACGAAATCAAACAGCGCGATAAATAAAACAGCAGTTTCGGGAAAGACAACAATCTGCATTTTTCATTGACGAAAAAAGATTTAAAAAACAAATATTGCTTTTAGGTATGTGACCATTTCGGGACTTTCAGGGAATACTATGCGCGTCGAATTTATATGCACAACACACATTGGATGTTGAGTGCAATTTGAGTTGTGGACTAAAAAGCACACACGCGATTCCCTGTCATATCCGGAATGCATATACATATCAACGAGAAACACTTCCATTCGCTTTTACGATGATCACAGTAGCCACCGCGCCACACTCTCGCGGCTCGGCATAACCCTTCACGCAGCTTCATCACTATATCACTTAGCGCAAATGGCGTCAGTTCTCGAGCAATATTTTCTTCAACCAGCTGTACCGTTCGCAAAACGCCGCGCTGAAAAGTTTCTCGTCTCTCGCCCCGACGTCGACCCCATAATCCTTATTCCACCGCAGTCCCGCATCCGGAAAATTACATCGAAATTGATTCGAGAAACTTTTAGGTGAAATTTTTCAAAAAAAAAGAGGGAGGGAAACTCGATGGAAAACTTCGGGATCGCGTGGCTTCGATAAATTCGAAAAAGCTGTAAAAACGAAGTCGAGTTACGGGTCATCCTGTGGGAAAGAGTATTTCTTCAATTTTCTTTCATCTCGCGCTCGATCGAGCGAAATCCGCGATTATACTTCGCGGAATACGATTTAGCTCGAGAGTACCGACTCGAGGTGTAGCGAGGACGGACGGATGCGCGGCATTGAGAGCAGATGGTGTCGGTCCCGGCGATGCGTGCGAAAGACCGACGACTCTTGGTCGCAGAAAAAAAAAATAAGTACGCAGAAAGCTCGAGTTTTTCTGCGGCAACGATTGGCTCGGATCTCGCCGCTTGATTTCTACCGCCGGCGGGCAGATTCGTGACGGAGGTACACACAACCGGAGGAAGAGACGAAGAGAGAGTACACGAATTATCGTCGCACGAGGGTGAAATATTTTCGTCCGTCTCTTCGCTTTCTCTCGTCGATAGCGGAGAAAACTTTGACGCCAGATGTCCCGCGAGGAGACGTGGAAGGGTTTCGGCGTGAAAATTATTGCCTCCCGCGAGGAAAAATTTAACGGCGGAAGCTCGAAACCCCTTTCTCTTGAAAATAGCGGAAAATACGGAAGCCCTTTGTGTTTTCGCTCGAGCTTCCCACGCCGTTCTAAATTATGCACATTGTCGAGCGGGTACGCGTAATTTTCGCAAATGCGTGCCGGCGCCGCGTAATCGCATTTTAATTTAGAGCGCACGCATCGAGCCACTCGTGCAAAAGCGAAGGATGGATCGAGGGATGGCAGTTGAGAGCTAGACAGCACCACGCCCATCCCATCTGCAACACCTAAGCTCGGTTTGATCCCCCCGGCGCGTAAAACTGAGCCTCCTCGAAATAATTCAATAACGGCATTAGCGGGCTACGCCCATGGCACGTTCCGTCGTTCTAAACCCTCGCGACTCTTTCCCTCAGGAAATTTCTTGATCGACCCCTAGAATCGCGGTATCAACGTTGACCCACGTTTCTCCTTGAGCACGAATTAACTCCTCGAGGAGTGAATAGGGAAAGGCGTGCCCGAGCCAAAGATTTTGACAGTTTTAAAAATGTCGTCTTAGCCTCTGTAAGTTGACACTATCTTTCGTTCTGTACGAAAATTACGACTAAGAAATCGTGGAAATTCGAACAAAAAACCGATGAAATTGATTGACTCGGGTAGAGAGTTTTGTCGAGGAGGAACAAAACGAATAGCTATTTTGTTGTAGAATGAGGAGTTCCATCCGCGAGCAAAATAAGTCGATACGAGCCACCGAAACGGAGGCGGGGTTCACAGATTGCAGAGTAAGCATCTGGTTCTGTAGTGACGATAGCCTCGTTTGCTGCACTACACTCTCCCATCGGGTCGGGCTTCTTGTGATCTTATTATAGACACGCGTATGGTCCTGTCCGATGGCTCGGGATTTATTCCAACACGAGAGCTATGTTTCAGTCTTCCATGTGCCGAAATGACTTTACATAGCGCTTCAAAGCAGAAGCCTCTCTTTCTCTATTCCCAGATAATTCGTTCTCTTTTCTATTCGAGATTGAAGAATTTTTCTTGTAAAACACCACTAGCCGCGATAAATGAATACCATCAGGAACGGGTACATTTTTGCAAATAAGACGAGCTCATCGTAATGCAAAATAAAACGCACGCGGGCAAATTGAAGCGAAGGTCGAGGTATATACAGCGAATGGAAATATTTAAGCGAAGGATCGTTAATGCTAATGAACGGTCGGCCATTGTGCATTATCTTGGGACAGGGATGAAGCGAAAGAACGAGCAAGGTAAAGGGGGTAAGAAGAAGAGCTCGGAGTCAATCCCCCTTGACCCGGTACCTACCGACGAGCCCCCATCGCGATTAATTATCGTGGTCGGGACTGTCACGGCCGATGAGATTCATTAATTTCTTCTTGAAATTTTTCCCGTCGCTTCTTACGTGCATATATAGCGTACAAGTATAGCATATATGCACTCGAAATCGTGCAAGTTATCGGCACAAAGTGGCGAAGGGGGAGATACGATATTCCATGGTAGATATTAGGTTCGGGTAATTACAGCTATTAGTACGCGCATACATCAATTATTGACGACACGATGACACGAGACTTCGGTGTACGTGAGGCGTCCCTCACGTATGGGAACGCCAGACCAACCTACCTCAGCTTCCAAACGCACATATGCATATGTGATGTATTGAGATGAAATTTTTTGCCTCGAAAGCATTCAAAAGAAAATTATACTATTTTTATTATTAAATACATTATTATCGATTTAATAAATTTTCTATCGATACAATATTTCGTAACACTTGATATTACAGACTTTTCAAAGAAATTGTAATTTGAAATTAAGAAATGTACCAAATAATACTAGATAGAAGTCTAATAAACTTATACAAAACTCATGCTGCCATTATAATAAATAAATATTCTTTATCCATTATTAATCAATTTCATGTTTAGAATAGAAAAGTGAAACCTAAATATTAACAAGAAGAAAATAACTTAACAAGTTTAAAGCAAAAATAGGTATGTATGGTATTATATTTTTGTTATGTACAAAACTTCATTTATCACCGCTTCCATCTTCCAGTTTTGATTCTTCGCTTTTTATTTTTTCATATTTAACATCTGAACATTTGTTATTTGTATTAACATTTTCATTGATTTCACATTCGTTTTTCTTGCTATCGCGTTGTTTTTGTAACTTCTTCGACATTTTAGCAGTCACCAATATATTACTTTTGTCTTTTACTTGGTTAGATTGGTCATAATCTTCTTCTGGTAAAATACATAGATTGGAATCATCATCGCCACTAGAAATATCTTCATTTGAAATCGTTGGAAGAGGTTGCTTTGATTTTTTCAGAATTCGGCCAGCAGGTTCTTTTTCCGTTTTTTCGTAAATATGTTCTATTCGTGAATATCGTTCATCACTTATACGTGACACATCGTTACGAGGTTGATTACAATGAAGCAACAATCTGCCTAAAGGTGACCAGAATGAAAAGGTACCACCGCAAGTAAAATATAAAATAATTAATGTTATTATTAAAATGCCAACAATCAGAAACGGTTTTATCAAATATGCAGTAAATGAATCCAATGGTTCTAAAAAAAAAAAAAAAAATAAGTTAAAGTTGATCAAAATATCTACAAATGAATATGTAACTTACCTGTTATGTCTTCGATAAATGTCGCTATTGTTGGACCAAGAACAGACACTGGATGTAGTATCGCAGTGCTTATAAGATGTACGAGAACAGTGGCAGGTGTTATTTGAAACTCTGGATTGATCTCTATGGATCGAACATACTCTTCGCACTCGTCGCTCTTACCTAAAATAAAATTGTCGATATAAAATTATCATAATCATTGATTGGTATGAATTTTGATATTTATTTCTGTCTTTTTATAATACCAAAGTTAGCTTTGAATTTTTGCCATAGGCTCATTTTGTCTGGTTGACAAGAATCTGGCATTTTTGGAAATTTCATTTGCGCTGTTATTTGTTGAATTCTTGCTTCCTTAAAATAAATAAATATCATAGATAATGTAAGATTATTTCAAAGAGATAAGATAAGATTATTTTATTTTTTTTAAATGAATTATCAATACAGACCTGCACTAGATATATATATGTCATAACATAACTTATAATGAATACAAATTCAAGAAATAATATGAATAATTTTACGTTAGTGCGTTTGAATCTCCAATTCATCCAAAAAGTACAAAGAAATATAGCGACGCAACATACAGTCCAAACGGCCCATGGCTAGAAATAGACAACTTAATTACTTTGAAGTAATGGAATAATACTCATATTTTCAAATATTACTTCATGTAAACTAAGTTGTATGGCATCCATAAGTTTTGATATAGCGTAAAAAAAACTTTTCTCCATTATCGTTGATTTTATAATAATATCATCTAGAATTGAATCGACTTCTGTAAAAAATATATCCTCTTTTATATAATTCTTCAAATTTTCAAATTGTGATTTAGATCCTCTGAAGTGCACTACACCATCGACTATTTCATCTTTTTCCTGAAAAATTTTATTTTAAATATTTGTTAATAAACTCTCACAAGTGATCAAATATTGACTCAACTTACATTGATGTGCATATTACGTAAAATTGTGATTATAAGTCGTCTATAATATAACTCTATTTTTTTACAAAAAATAGATTTTTCATTCCCTCTAAATGAATAAAAATAAAATAAGTAATTATTTATTATCTAAAACAAAATTATTCAGTTTCGATACAAACATTTCTTGCAATTCAAACTTGTTGGCATCTTCGGTAAACATTTTCTTTTTTTTATGATCATAATAAAGAGAATATGGATTCAACAAGTTGTCAGATTCTCTGTAAGAATGATGTCATTACTATTAAATGAAAGACCATTTTATAATGTATACATAACCAAAAAATTACTCACAGATCAATGTCGTTTTCGCACTGAATGAAATTAAAATTCATAAAAATATAATAAAAAACTAAAAGTGACTGTATAAAATTTTTCATTTTTGTAATGTAAACAAACATCGTTACGTACGACAAAATTAATCGCAAGTGATGGAATCGTTTTCTTTCAACACGCAAACATGACTGTCACGAACATGCGTGAATATGATATGAATTAAGAAATTTACGAAAGAACAGATATATCACGTCTATATTTTCAAAATATATCAAGCTCCGCACCATTTGGTGCCGATCAGATATATTAACTTTATCGTAACTGTACCGATAACAGACTATCAGCTGATCATGCGCAGAAGATGGAACCGGTTTCATTTGCCGGTATCTATCCTAGTACGATTCATATCCTTATACGATTTATTACATCATTAGAAATATTTTTCCTTATTTATATTACTATTGAGCAAGTAAATATCATACAATTTGAACTCATATTATTCAGGATTTTGATAATAATAATATATAATAGAATATTTCTTAAAGCGTTATTTATTGAAAAAGATAACTTAAAATACTTATTATCGTCTAAAGCTTCGTCGTAGTATATAACAATGAGTATCATTTAACAATTTTAACTTTGTTATGAAATACTTTGTCGACAGGCTTTACTTCTCCAAATCTAGCCTTTCGTTTTTCTATTCTAGCTTCGAGTTCAGCTTTCTCCATTACACTAGAAACTGATGATCCAAATCTTTCAGCTCGTTTCTTTAATATTTCATATGATGTTGGCTATAAAATAAAAATACAGTCAATACATTCTACTTTCTAAATTTATCACAATTTTGTATGTAAAATATAGTTAATAAATATTTACCACTTGTGTTTTGATTGATGCATTTGACTTCTCATTTTGGTTATTTAAATTGAATCTCGCAGATCTTGCTTCCTTCTTCGCAGTTTCTGATAGTGGTAGACCAAATTTTTTTGCCCGCATCTCTAGCCTCTGCAAAATATAACGTTAAAATTAAATCCTTCCCCTATATGTGTTATCTGTTGAGTGATATTTAAGCACAGTACCTCTTGAACACCAAGTTCTGACAACTTGATAATTTTTTTTTCAGATGCAGCAGTAGTCGATTTTAAATCTGATAATTTTTCATTTCCATCATCAATTTTAGGTTCTTCAATAATAGGATTTCGGTTTAAAACTATTTTCTTTGCAACTGTTCCATCATTTTCATTAGATAATTTTCTCTTTTCTGCTACTTCTTGAGAATCGGGTTTACTAGACAATTCTTCTATTTCTTCATCCTATAGAAATTCATATATATTCAAAAATATCATAATAGTAACATTGACTTACACTTCTCTAATAAATAATTAGAAAACTTACCCCCAATACTGCATCTTCATCCAGAATTTCTTCTGCGGTTTCATCAAGCGATAGAGTTGAATCTGAACATCGAAATAATAAATTATACTTTTAACCATAAATTAAAATAGCTCATTAAAATATACCTCCATGTATAGCAAGTTGTAGTCTTTCCACAAGTTCATTTTTATTTCCCGTTGTAGGCAATCCTCTTTGTTTTAGTTCGATTTTCAGATCAGCAACCTATTTACAAATTTAATTTCAGAGTTTCAAAAAACATTGCAAACATATTAGTGGTATTTCTATATGTATAAATTTTGAATCACATTGAGATGAACTCAGTTCAATTTCTGAAATTCACTTTCATTTTGAAAATATAAATGATAGTGAAACTTTTTATGTAAAATTCACCTTCATTTTCGAAAGTTCGGTCAATCCTTTTTCATACGACGAGTCAGCCATTGTTTTCGTTTATTCAATTCTTATTTTTCGTATAAAATAAATACCAAAATATGACTTCTACAAGTTGTAAGCGACAATTTGAAGCCTGTAGATATAACAATTCATATCTAGAGTTACTAATTTATCGATCTCCTTAAAAGAAATAGATATTAGATAGTCTATTTGGTCTGGTCCAGAAATTTAAGGCAATTCTCATGAAATTTAGGACGAACTGTTTTGTAAGGCGAGTACAGAACGCAGAGAGGAACTTGAGAGGTACTATTAGTCTATCTATGAGATTGTGATTATGGTTCCGCTGTGCCTGTGCGAGTTGTGTTGTTTATACTGAGACAGCACGACATTATTAATTTTGAAAGCTGGTTTAGATACAAATAAGTGTAAGTTCTTTCAAATTTTAGTTCAAATGAAAAATGTTAACATATTATAAATAGTAATTAATCTGAATTTGAATTACAGACGTTTTTGATAAATAATCAAAATGGCACATTATAAAGGTGCAGCCAGCGAAGCTGGACGCGCTATGCAATTAATGAAAAAAAGAGAAATTGCTCAACAAGAAATAGAATTAAGAAAGAAAAAAATTGAAGATGATTTGAAAATTCACAATATAGAGAACAAATTTGCCACTCATTATAATGCAGTTGAACAACAATTAAAAACATCCACTATTGGATTAGTGACTCTCAATGAAATGAAAGCTAAACAAGAAAATATAGTTAAAGAAAGAGAGAGAAAACTAGCACAGAAAGAACGTGAAAAAGAGCAAGAAAAAGAAAGAGCTTTAGCTGCTAAACAAGCAGAGAAAAATAAACAAAAAAAACAAATTCAAGCTCTGTCTTTCAGTTTAGATGAAGATGAATGTGAATTATCTGATGATGATTCGGAATCTACATTTCAAATTACTAAAATGTCAAAAACATCTAATGAATTGTGTGAACCGGCAGTAAAGAAAATAAAGAAGAATCCTGATGTTGATACAAGTTTTTTACCCGATAGAGAAAGAGAAGAGGAAGAAAACAGGTTGCGAGAGGAGCTGAGGCAAGAATGGGCTCAGAAACAAAATGCTCTAAAAGAAGAAGAAATTGAAATCACTTTCAGTTATTGGGATGGATCCGGTCATAGAAGAAGTGTTATAATGAAAAAAGGTAAAATTTTTATTCTATGATTTTATATTCAAAGATAAAAATTATACTAATTTGCAGTAGCTTGTATTATAAACAGGTAATTCCATTTATCAGCTCCTACAGAGATGCTTAGAAGTGCTTCGACGCGAATTCAGTGAATTAAAAACTGTAATGGCTGATCAGTTGATGTATGTCAAAGAAGATCTGATTTTACCACATCATTATACATTCTATGATTTTATTGTGACAAAAGTAAGAAAGAAAGAAATGAGTAATATGGAAAGCAAACGACAATTAATTATTAATATTATTATTTTATTTTTAGGCTAGAGGTAAAAGTGGACCTCTTTTTACCTTTGATGTTCACGATGACGTGCGAATGATGCATGATGCTTCAGTAGAAACTGAAGAATCTCATGCTGGCAAAGTATTACTCAGGTATGTTCAAGTATTTAATAAAAGTTGATTGTATAAATTTTCTCAATATATGAATATTTGATAGGTCTTGGTATGAAAGGAACAAACACATATTCCCAGCTAGTAGATGGGAACCATATGATCCAACAAAAAGTTATGATAAATATACAGTTTCAGACAAGAATAAAAAAAAGGATAAAATTTAGTGTAAATGAATTTAAACTATATCAACATAGAAATATGCGGTAGTGGAAATATTTGTAATTGTTATTAGTATTCTAATGTACAGTATATAACTTATACTTCATTTAACAATAATGTATATTTTTATGTTATTTTGATTAAAAAACTTAAATAATATATTTAATAAACAGGAATAGTAATGTTAATCAAATTCAGTGAACGATACGCGTATTATAAACGACATTCAATGAAACTTAACTCAATTGTTTGGCAACTTTTGGTAGTCAATTGTTTGTGATTGGAAACAATTGATTAAAATTATTTATCCATATCTGCAAATAAATTTTTACTGAGATAAAATGGTTATAGAAATTTAATTAGTAATTTTATTAAGTTATTAAGTCTTATGTAATTCCTATTTACATAAACTTTTTAGCCAAAACACAATTAACCTCAAAGATTACTGCTTATAATTATTTTTTTTAAAATACAATTAGAGAACAATTTAACTATTTTTCTGAAGTACAATATGGAAGAACAAATTGAAAGCATTTTTTTATTCTTGTATGTATGTATAATAAATCAGAATTAAAAAAAAATTTCGCGGTAATTTCTCGTCGGTCCATACAAGAATAAATTTAAAATTTAATTTAAATGAAGAAAAAGAAAAGAATAAGTATAAAAATACAAATCAAAAAAGAATTCAATTAAACTTCGTTATTCTTCGTTTAATTTCGAATCACACATTTGCATATAACTTCAAAGATTCATAATGCTTAATAAATATGTTGTGTGTCAAGGGCGTGAAAAATAAGATTTTCAACTAGTCTGGTGCAAGTCTGAGCGTAGCGAGTATGTGTGCTGAGCGGCCGGAAAAATATCAATGAGCAAATTCATGACTTTACGGCACTTGAACAGGTATGAGAAGTCGAGTTTTTTGGACACTCGCACAAAAATATTATCTTTAGAATTTATATAAAAACAGAGTCGTCGTTATTGTTCTTATCTCTGAAATAAAATTCTTTTAATTTCAAATATTTTTTCCTTCCACACTGTAAATAGTTAGATCCTTCAGAGTTGTATCAGAATGAGAATGTATACAAAATATGTATACCTACTATATATATATATATATATATAGGTATTACTGTACTCATATGTATGCATCATGTGCAATATCGCGTAGAGTATATATGCTCTATTGTACCAATACTTTACTAATCTCAGCTGTTTTATGTCAGATGATTCTGACATTTTTATTTTCTCTTGGATTAAATGAAATCATTTTAGTTGCAAAGTTAACTACAACGCATCGATAACTTGCAGGGAAATGTCCGAGGAAACACACTGTGGCATTGGTAACACTAGTATGCATTGAAGCCATTATTAACAGTTTAATATATTTTTTCACAACAAATTACAACATAGATGTATCTCTCTTGATGATAATAACCGCTAAAGGTATGTACGTTCGAATTTATTGTATAACCTAACAAATCAATGTTTTGGATGATGACTTACAACATATTAATGTTTACAAAATGTCATATTAATTAGCTTGTGATTAATACCTCTAAAATAGTGTGTTGTTATTACAAAATAGTGATAATTCGTACAAATTTTATATCTATGAGTTTCATTATTGGTACTCATGATTTTTAGTGAGTGATATTAATTTTCGGGATGAAAGAAGTTTTAACATTTAGTTTATGTATATGATATTATTATTTACGTATTATATGAATGAACTATTAATTGAATTTCAAAAAATCTTATTGAATAAATTGTTTAATTTTCAGTCCATTTGCTTACATTAATGTGACAAAATGAACGCTTCGATAGGTTATGTCGTTATTGAATAAGATTCCTCTTATTCACTAAAGGTTTCTATAACAAAATATGCAAAGAATTTTCTTAATAGATATAAATCAAAATTTTAAGGCTTTTTAAATTTTACCTTTTAGAATATATGATATAACTCCACTGGTTCATCTTAATTAATTATAATAAATCATATGATTTTAGATGTCGGGTGAAGAATATGAAAGTGAAATGGATTGTTCCGATTCAGATTGTGCTGAAACTGGTTATGAAGATTATTATAATTCACAGCCATGGGAAGGAGAAGCAGATAATGACGTAGACGCAGATCAAAATAAAAGAGATCCGGAATTTGCTATATATGATTGCTTAAGAGTAGAAGAAGTAGAAAGGCTCTTGAATGAAAATGTAGAGATGTTGAGTAATAGTTTACATGTGACACCATCTCTAGCTAAAGTATTGCTACATGCGCACAATTGGGCCATCCAAGATATAATTTCCAAATACCGCTCTAATGCTTCCACATTATTGATCAATTCTAAAATAAAACCACTACATCCACCAAATCCTACAGTAGGCATGAAAAGTCAAAGAGGAGGTGTGTGTTCAGTTTGTTTTACAGTATACCCTGCCGACAAATTTGCCATGTTAACATGTGGACATCCATTTTGTAAAGACTGTTGGTGTATGCATTTTGAAGTACAAATAAATGATGGTATTACTACAGGTAAATAATTTACATTGTAATAAACGGATGTTTGAAATTCATTTTCTAACTCCAAACTGCACCCGTGATTATGAAAGAATCAATATGGAATATAATGGAAGATAATACAAATGTTTAATTTTTTTTAGGAATTAGTTGCATGGAACCAGAATGTGAAGTTTTAGCACCAGAAGACTTTGTTATATCTTTACTTTCGAAACCTAATGTTAGAGAGAGATATCAACATTTCACATTTTGTGATTACGTTAAATCTCATCCTCAATTACGATTTTGTCCTGGTCCAAATTGCCAAATAGTAGTACTGTTAAAAGAACAAAGATCGAAAAGAATTATGTGTTCTACATGTAGGACTGTATTTTGGTATGTAAAAATTTTTTTTACTGTTGAAATTTGTGCTTATGATTAACTGCATGAGTGATAAAATTGGTAATCCTGTGGTGAAATTTTGTATGTCCTTTCATTTCATAGTTTTAAATGTGGTATGGACTATCACGCACCTACGGACTGCAGTACAATAAAAAAATGGTTAACAAAATGCGCAGATGATTCGGAAACGGCTAATTACATAAGCGCTCATACCAAAGATGTAAGATTAATTGGTTTTAGATCATTTCTAATACATGAAAATAAGAAACATGATTATTATTTTGTATTTTAGTGTCCAAAATGTCACATTTGTATAGAAAAAAATGGCGGTTGCAATCACATGCAATGTTATAATTGCAAACATGAGTTCTGTTGGATGTGCCTTGGAGATTGGAAATCTCATGGTAGCGAATATTATGAATGTTCTCGATATAAAGAGAATCCAAACATTGCCCGCGAAAGTGTTCATGCTCAAGCTCGCGAAGCTCTTAAGAAATATCTTCATTATTATGAAAGAGTGGGATTTAATATTTATGTTTACAATTTTATAATTTCTGTGAAATATAAAAATTTTTAATTTTTTAATTTTTCATTGTTTCAGTGGGAGAATCATAGTAAATCATTAAAATTAGAAGAACAAACATTAGAGAGTTTGAAATTACGCATAAATAAGAAAGTTATGAATGCTAGTGGAACATGGATTGATTGGCAACATCTATTCGAAGCAGCGTCGTTATTGGCTCGTTGCCGTTATACATTACAATATACGTATCCCTATGCGTATTACATGGAACCTGGTTCAAGAAAAGAATTGGTAATCATATAATCTTGATAAAAATTAATTTTAAACTTTAGTATATTCATCTATTAATTTCTTGTTTATAGTTTGAATATCAACAAGCGCAACTTGAAGCTGAAATAGAAAATCTATCATGGAAAATCGAACGAGCGGAAACGACAGATCGGGGAGATCTTGAAAATCAAATGGACATCGCTGAAAAGCGTCGTGTTACTTTGTTAAAAGACTTTCTTGAAGTGTAAGCTATAATTATGTAGACTTGATTTCAAAATTAACTCTGTTTTTGAAGATAACAAATTTAAAATCCCAAATCGTGTTTTGTATAATGTTTTTAGATATTTATATGAAAAATAATCTGTTTATTACCAAAATAAGCTTATAATAATAACTTGCAATGATAATTACACTACTTTACAAATAAGCTAGAAAAAAAATAACTTGGCATTTACTGAGTTACATCTATTATGTAATACAAAAACGGCTTATGTTTGGTTCAATATTTCAAAACGCGCTTATTTCGAAATAGCAAAAGTAAGTGTAATTGAAGCATTTTATAAACGACTATCCGACAAAAAGGTTATATAAAATAAATCATTTTATTTAAATTATGTGATCATAAAATTTAAAGAGATTACTGATTATTAGATTTCGTTAATTCTTAAAATTCATTCATAAAGAAAAATCATTATAATATTAATAACAGTGATAATGGTAATAGTTAGGTATATGAATTGATTTAAAATTATTGAACTTTTTACAGTTTTACTGTATAAGTATTGTACAGATTAATGATTTTATAAGTTTTTATGGTTTGTCTTGTTTTTACTAGTGAGTTTGTAAGATTATTTTTATCAGCAAGATTTTGCTGACTATTTGACTAATATTAAAACTAGCACTAAAACGCTAGTTAAACAGTTCCATGTAAATTTTGCTCTAGTTTGTGGCAGCATAAATAGATAAATATGCTTTAATCATGAAATTCATTAAATAAAAGAAACAATGAAATCTACTTTTTAGAAAGTAGTAATCTTTTGCTTCTTGTGCAGAGTATATATGACACAATACTAGTTGGAAGTATTCATTATTATTGACTGAATTATAATTTTAAAAGCGAAGATACAGTTTTCTTTTCATTTTTCCAACAGTTATGTTGTCATGTCATATTTACTGAATATATCATGAATCTCCTTTTCTTATTTAAAGTATTGTTAGAATTAAACTAAATTATTCATAAGAAATAAATAATGACTAGTATAACAATTATTGTAGAGCCTAAAAGCGATATTTGGCTCACTGTGTAAATAATTAAGAAAATGATGTAAAACAATGTAACATTTTATATAATTAGATGTAAGATGCATGCAACAATCAAAGGCATCTTCAACTTTTAGCCATGATTCACTTATACATTTTTTTGAGTGTTTAAATGCAATCCACTAAACGATTCCATGTAATATGAAAAAAGTAAAAACAACCCATAAATTTGAAGAAATGTCGATAAATAAAGGCCAACATGCAAAATAATTGTAATAAATATTGTGTTATTCGAAAAATAAACATCTTTACTGTAAAATCAAGAAATACTTCGTTTTTTCTCATTTTTGCAAATTTAGACGTAAATTTTGAATGATCGATTCATAAAGTATAATTTCCTTCAGGCAGAGATTTCATTTGTAAAAAAAATTCAATATGAAATTCAAATAAGTTGTTTATGAATTTGAAACAATTAACAATACATTTATTGCTTCGAATACGCATACATTCGTACGTACAAATTGTTGAACAACCAATGAAAGTTGTTTACTTTTCAACATGGCTATTACTCTTAACCAATCAACTAATGACAATAAAACGACACCATTTGAGACAACAGAATGACAGCTCTGTGTTGTCAATTGAAATCGTGTTTAATAAGTGAATTTAAGTAAAAATGGCTCATATTCAGTATGTAGATGAATTAGTAAAAGAATATTTACTGTACAGAGGTTTTAGTCAAACTCTAAGGGCATTTGATAATGATTTGAAAGCTGAGAAAGAAAAAGGATTTAGGGTACGATTTTAAAACAATGTTTTTAGCTAAACAGAATCTGTGATTTTCTCAAATAATTTATTACTTGTAGGTAGATAAGATTGTTGATCAACTATTACAATATATTTATAATTATGATCTGATATCTCTAAGAGAACTGTGGGGGCACCTCGATGTAAGGATGTTTTCCAGGTTAGAGAATTATTTTACTCCTGCCATTAAAAAGTTAGAAACTTCAGTGTTGAAAATGTATTTAGTAAATGCAGTTGTGAATAATAAACAAGATCGTATACAAGAATTTTTTACAAAAATGACTCCAGAATTACAAGGGCATTCAGAATGGAAAGAATGGTTTGGTAAGATATATAGATGTTGTTTGCTCTATTGCAATTAAATTTTAATTTTTAAAAAAATTGTTTACAGCCTTACCATTTATAAAAAATCCTGAGGAAAATCCTATGTATTCGGTTCATTTCAGCAGACAATGGCAAGATACTATGCTGGTTTCTCTTCATAACTTTTTAGCAACAATTTTTCAAGTATGTATGAATTTTTATAATTTGATACATTTGAAAATATAACGCATTTCCAATTTCTCCTTTATAGTGTATGCCACAACCTACATTATTGGCCATAGATGAAGATACCAATAAACTGAAAAGATTATCAGAAGAAAACGAAGTATTAAGACAGAGATTGAGTGAAACTATAAAGATTGAATCTATTTTAGATGTAAAACCAGGACCAGTACCACAACAAGCACCAATAATGGATGATTTTTATATAATTGCTCAGTATGTTAGATAAATTTAATATAATCTTGACAAATTCATTCTATTATTTGTCATTTCTTATAGAGAATCTCCATTAATGGAAAATCCAAAAACATTAAGAAATCTTATTCGAAATATCGGTGGGGGATCTAGTCCAGTGTTAAGTCGAAAGTCTTCAACAAGTATGAAGAAAAATATTGATCCAGAGTCCACCTCAACAAAGAGAGCTAATACTAAGAGTAGATTAAATACTATTAGTAAATCTGAAGTTGCAAGTAAACGCAGTATGAGTTGTGATTCTAGATTAAATAGTACAGCAAGAAAAAGAGATTCTTCAATTGATACAGCTGCTGATCGCAAAAGTAAAGAAAAAATCGATTCTAGTTATATTTTATTAAGTCAGGTAAGAGGAAAAGGAATTTTCGAAAGAATAACAAATCTGAATGGTAATCTGAGTGATAAAATTAATTCTTTTTATAGGAAGAATACATAGAACATAAAACTTCAATAATACAATGTAAGAGTAATGCTAGTGGGTCATATGTGGCTACTGGAGATGCAGATGGTGTTATTAAAGTGTGGACACCAATTCCATCCCCAAAGTAATTTGAATTTATTTCTTTTCATTTTTCAATATAATTTAAATACATACATATACAAAATGGTATAATATGAATTTCTTTTTTACAGAACAGTTGCTACATTTACCTCTAATCAAACTAATTCAAATAGAGCTGTTACAGCTCTAGACTGGATTTCTAAAAATGAACGTTATTTCTTACATGGTGACAATAATGGAATAATACAGTTACATGATACTCGTGATTGTAAGACATTATGGGAAATTCAACAAGAAGGATCTCGAATTGTTACCCTTCTTTGCAATCCTACCGAATCAACATTCATATGCTCAACAACTGACTCAATTGAAGGCAAGCTGTTACTTTATGATATAAAAACTAAGAAGCTTGAAAGAACACTGCCAATGGAACACAGTGTCATTGCATTGTGTTCTGCTTTCAATCACAATGGACAATTATTAATAACAGGGTTATCAAATGGCAATGTTTTGATTCATGATTTACGGCGAAATGAAATTATTGACAATTTAAATTGTCATTCCAGTCCTATTGTTGATATAGAATTAATTAATGATTTTACAAATATATGTGCACAAAGTGAAGATGGAAAATTATGCCAAAGAAGTTTGAACCATTCAGGAAAAATATTATGGGAGACTAAACTTAAAATAGAAAAAAATTCCATTCATGGCAAGCTATTTACTTTTGATCAAAGCGGCAGCCACATGTTGCTTTGTACTCAGACTGGAGGAAACATTTATAAAGTATTTCTATTGATAATATATAAATTGGTTCTTATCTAAAATCAAATAAACCATTTATTTCCAAATGAATTTTTCTTAGATGCCACCAGGGATACAAGCTAAAGTTTTAGAATTAGGAGGGCATAAAGGAACATTATGCTGTGATTGGTCGACTGCAAATCAGTCTGGTACCTGCATTACAGGAGGTGCAGAAGGAAAGGCCAGAGTGTCTACATTGCTTTCACCATGATATAAGAACAAGATTAGTATTTGTGAAAATTCATAAATTATGTGTATAGATTTTGATGTTTCACCCTATAATGACTTATTTTGTACAGTATCAACATTATAATGCAATATAGCATAAGTTATTTACAAATATTACTATAAACGATCAATAATTATTTAGATGACAAATAATGTAGAATAAATTTATCATGATCAATATGATTTTTATTACTACTACTCGAAAATTGTAAAAGTTATAAGATGAATATTTTTCCCGTAATTTTTCATGCTATAAATAAATAAATAATAAAATATTTATTATAAAAAATTTTATATTAATTCCAAAAAATTCAAATTTAATGCAAGTATTATCCACAATCGTTAATTGATAATTTGTAATAAACTAATTTAATCACACTTTTAGAACCTCTAAAATTTGAGTTCTAACAGTCTAGCTAGTATAGTCAGATCGGGACACTAGAGATCCCGGTCTCATCCGGTCTGACCACCACCACACTGACAAAGCGTGGCAGGAATATTAAGGTTAAGGTTGTGCGATCATCACGATCAAAACAAACGTTTTATCTTGTATACCGTGCCGTAATATTATACCACGCAATTAATAATAAATACCTAAATAAAATGAATCAGGAACCTCTTGTTTGTACCCCTGGTAAATATTTTTTTTTATACACTTTATTTTTCATCTATGCCAAATAATTAATAATTTAAATTAGGACAAAGATTGTGTTCATCAAATATAACAAGGATACCTGGTAATGGAACATACGAACAACAGGGTTACATTTATTCAAAACTTGCTGGAATCGCGAAGTTAACTAAAAATGAAAATGTAAGTATATAAATGAATATCAGATTTTATTTGATATAGTGTCATTTTATTTTTCACTTATAGACATGGATCGTTGAAGTAGATGGTATGACGGAATTAAGTGTTGTTCCTGTACCTGGTGATATAGTAACAGCATTGGTAACACTTGTCAATCAAAGATTTTGCAAATGTACTATAAAATGTATTGGAGACATTATTTTATCTAGACCTTATAGAGGTATTTTACGAAAAGAAGATGTGCAAGCCGTAGATAAAAGTAAAGTAGAGATGTATAAATCATTTAGACCTGGTGATATCATACTTGCCAGAATTGTATGTATTTATTTTTCTTTATATTTCAAATAATATTTATATGGAAATTAAATAAGTTTCTTTACCTAAATAGTTGCCAATGACCGAAGCACATGTGTATTCGCTTAGTACAGCAGAGAATGAATTAGGAGTTGTCATAGCTACTAGTGAAGAAGGTAATATCAACAAATTTTAACATATATATTTCAAATAATTAATCATTTTATTTCAGGTGCACCAATGACTCCTATTAGTTGGACGCAAATGCAATGTACTAAAACTTACTGTAAAGAATATAGAAAAGTTGCAAAAATATCAACAGAAGAAGTTGCTAAAATACAATAGGTGGATTTGACATTATATTCAATTTTTTGACTATAGCTAATTTAAAAATAAACTTAATATTAATGTAAAAAGCCGCATAATGATTAAACAATATTTTCTAAAACTATATATATAATATTATTGACTGTTGTCGTTGAGTATTGAAATAAAAAAAATTCATATATAACATATACTCAATTATTAAATTTCAGCAATTGAGTTATTCATAACTAAACACGTATACATAACCTAATATCATCTGGATTGTTTCAAACCCTAAAAATATGACAATGTAACCTTAAAAGGACAGTTAATATAATTAATGGTATAAACGTTGAATTTTGTAACATGAATATTGTACTAAAGGATTTATTAAAACTTTACTTAGAATAAAGTATTTTCAGTTATGAAAATTTATAAATTTTATTTGATAAACATTACTTTGTCTCTGTTATAACCTATTTTTAATTCATCTAATGTATTTTTGGCATTTATACCGGCCAAGATGTTTTAAAATAAACTTCCGATATTCTCGTAGCATCTGGATAGTTCTTTAGCCTTTTTAAAACATTGCAGGAGGTGCAGTATCTTTAGTGCAGTTCAATTGTTGCAAGTGAAAAAGATATATATTAGACAACCATCATTTAAATATTATAAATAATAAAATTCAATCAAGTGATTATTCTTTTAACAGCAACCATTGTAAGTGTTTATTTTTTTGACGTGATATTATAAATATACTCTCATAATTTAATAACTCATTTTTATAATTCAGAAAAAATTATAAAATAAATCATGATAAAAACAACTCTGACACCTCAAGAATGGAAATCGAAGGGTAATGAAGAGTATAATAATGGCAATTGGGATGAAGCTATTAAATGTTATACTAATGCCATTAAACTAACAAAGGATGATTCTTTTGAAAAAGCTGTGTACTATAAAAATCGAGCAGCCGTATACTTAAAACAAGATAATTATCAAAAAACTATTGAAGATTGTGATGCTACATTAAAAATAACTCCAAACGATCCTAAAGCTTTATATCGTAGATGCCAAGCATTAGAAGCAATGGAAAGATTTGAAGAAGCATATCGAGATGCAAGATTTATCATAAACACAGACCCAACAAACAAAGTGATTCAACCAACTCTGAAACGTTTACATGAAATTGTGCAAGAACGATATAAACAAAATTCTCGAGTTACCGCTAAAGTTTCTCAGATGTTTGAAGTTGCTTTCAATATGGAAAATGATAGAGAAAAACGTGAACTGGGAATGAATAATTTACTAGTTTTGGCACGTGAACGTGCTGGAAAAGAAGTAATGTTTAGCGAAGGAATTGTTTCAAAAATTATGAAATTATTAAAATTAGAAAAAAATGAAGATATAATAATAGCTGCAATAAGAATTGTAGCTGAATTGTGTAAAGAAAACATCAATAGGACAGAAGTTATATTGAAAGAAATTGGAATTCCATGGTGTTTAGAAATGATTAACAGTAAAAATACTGAAAGGGTAAATGCAGCTCAGTATTGTTTTCAGGTTAGTATAAATTATTTAAAATAATTATCTTTTTAATTTTCAATTACTCATCTTATAATAATCTTATTATCGAATTTATAGACAATACTCAATGCATATAGTGGCATGAATAATAAACCAGATTCAAAACCTAACAACGAGATGTGTGAAAAATATAAAAAAGAAATTGATACAATACTGTCCTGTTTAGTGTACAGTATAACAAATAGAACCATTTCTGGTTTAGCAAGAGATGCTCTTATTGAGCTCATAATGCGTAACATTCATTACACAGCTTTGAATTGGGCAGAACGTTTAGTTGAAATAAGGGGATTACAGAGATTGATGGAAGTTGCAAGTGAATTGGAGGAATATAAATATGAATCTTCCATGGAAATCACATCATCTACCCGTACTATAACTAGTGTTTGTTTAGCAAAAATATATGAAAATATGTACTATGATGCAGCAAAAGAAAGATTTTCAAATGCTATAGATGAATTTATAAAAGATAAACTATTATCTCCTGACATGGAATCAAAGGTATAACTTCTTATTCAGAATTATTTTAAACTTCATTTTAGATAATAATTATCAAAAAATTGATTTATTTCAGGTACGAGTTGTTGTAGCTATAACCACTTTACTTTTGGGACCTTTAGATGTGGGAAATACTGTTGTTGCTAAAGAAGGAATAATGCAGATGATTCTTGTAATGGCTGGTACAGAAGATCCTTTACAACAAAAAGTAGCATGTGAATGTATTATTGCTGCTGCATCAAAGAAAGATAAAGCTACAGCAATTATAAATCAAGGTGTTAATATCTTGAAGAAATTATATCAATCAAAAGACGATTCAATCAGGGTACGTGCTCTAGTCGGTTTATGCAAATTAGGTAGTTCTGGTGGAAGTGATGCTACCATTAGACCTTTTGCCGAGGGTGCAACAAAAAAATTAGCTGAAGCATGCAGAAGATTTTTGATAAATCCAAAAAAACAGAAGGACATGAGAAAATGGGCAGTTGAAGGATTGTCGTATTTAACATTCGATGCAGAAGTCAAAGAAAAATTAATCGAGGATCAGGAAGCAGTTCAAGCCATGATAGAACTCGCTAAAACAGGAGACCAATCTGTCGTTTACGGGGTAGTTACAACATTGGTTAATTTATGCAATGCATATGACAAACAAGAAATGATACCCGAAATGATAGAATTGGCAAAATTTGCTAAACATCATATTCCTGAGGAACATGAACTTGATGATCCCGATTTTGTGAATAAACGACTTGTTTCTTTAGCTAAAGCTGGTATAACAAGCGCCTTGGTTGTCTTATCAAAAACCGAAAGTCCCAATAGTAGGGAATTGATAGCAAGAGTTTTTAATGCAATTTGTAGTCAACAAGATGTACGAGGTATTGTTGTTCAACAAGGTGGAGCAAAAGCGTTACTACCGCTCGCATTGGATGGTAACGATAAAGGCAAAAAACAAGCGTCCCAGGCATTGGCAAGATTAGGTATAACGATTAATCCTGAAGTGGCCTTCCCAGGACAAAGAATTATGGAAGTTGTACGACCATTCCTCAATCTTTTAAATCCAGAATGTTCTGCTCTTGAAAATTTTGAAGCATTAATGGCACTTTGCAACTTGGCTGGTGTTAATGATACAATTAGAAAACATATTCTCAAAGAAGGAGGATTTGTGAAAATTGAATGTTATATGTATGAAGATCATGATATGTTAAGACGAGCATCGGTTCAGGTTATTAACAATTTGATGATGTGTGAAGAGACTATCAAAAATTTTGAAGGAGATAATGACAGAGTGAAATATCTGGTCATACTTTCTCAAGATGAAGATGAGGAAACAAGTTTGGCAGCCTCAGGTGCTTTAGCTATGTTAACTTCTTCAAGTATTAAAGCTTGTAACAAAATCTTTGAGTGCCAAACTTGGGTAGATTCAATGAAATGCCTTCTGGCAAATCCCAAAGAAGACCTACAACACAGAGGTGCTGTTATTGTGCACAATATGATAACAAGTGCAAAGGAAATAGCTACTAGAGTTATTGAAACTGATATAATGGAAGTATTGATGGCTATAACTAAAAGTGAAGAAATGAAAAATGAAAAAGTGAAAAAACTAGCAAAATTAGCTCTAGAAGCAGCAGCAAAATATAATCTTATTGAAAAATATGTAAATTTTACATCGAACAGCAATAATGAACAATTCACTTCGAGTGATAATAATAAAACTATTGAATCAAATCAAAATGCTGATAAAGTTGATTAAGTTGAAATAGATTTTTATTTGCACTGTTATTTAAACATTTATCAAATATAAGATATATATTTATACATTTAATAAAATATTATATTAACAATTTTGTATTATAAAAATATAAATTATAAAATTTCTTATGAAAAATACTGTATATACAAAGTTTATTTTAAAATCAATGCTGATTTAATAATCGACTGTTTGTGTGATAAACCGGAAAAATTAATTTATGAGTATTGCTTATTCACCTGAATTGTGTATTAATTTAACTCTTTAAAAATGGATGATTTAAAGCTTCCTCCGCAGTCAATCGTGTGTTGTAATCCAAATCCAAAAGTCTGATTAACAAATTATAAGCTTCTTTAGGAAAATTTATACATTCGGAATCCTTAAAACATTAAAGAAAATTTAATAATAATTTCAAAATATAAATTATATTCAATCGTTACGTCAAAATAAATACATTTTCGGAAGAATTTGCTGAGTAAATGGAGGGTCTTTTCTTTCGTCGTCGTAATTTTTGACATAACATAGCGATATCCATTTCTGGTATATTCTCACTAACTATGAGTTTTTTTCCTTAAGAACAAATTATATTTAATTATTGAGAATAAAACCAAAATTACAATCAAGTTATACCTAATTTTCGAGCACACTGTTGCATTTTTGTTGATCCAAATATAGTTGTTATTTCTGCTAACGCTGTACAATCGTCTGGTGAACGGAAGAACGTTTGTGTACCACTCAGGATACTTAGTAAAATGATCCCACTTGCCCAGATATCTATTGCTAAAATTATAAAAATGATTTCATGTTTTTACTCTGAATTTATCTATCAATTTGTAATAAAAACTATATTAATAGACAGGTATACCTGAAGTCTGAGAAGTATATTTAAGTAAAACTTCTGGAGCTCTGTATCCTGGTGTACCTGCTCTTGGAGCAGTCTCGCCAGGCCTCACTAGACATAGTGAACATAATTTAGGTTTACCGAAACAGTAACATTTTTCTTCCTGTCCTTTTTTTCCTTTACCCAATAGAATATTAGAATTGATCTAGAAAATTTGTCAATTAGAAAACATTCTTCAATATGAAATAAGATCCACTTTTGAATCTTGAAGATTTTTTTTGTGTTACCTCATTTTTCCTTTTTCTTTTTAATGATAAAATAATTTCTTCTTTGGAATTAGATTGACTGGTTGAACTGTTTGTAGGAAACTTTTGAGCTAACCCAAAGTCAACTAACAAATATCTATTAAACATGAAAATATTAGATAAACTGGAATAACCTTTATAAATAAATATTTAAATTATGAAATTCAACTTATCAAACCTCTTGTTTTTTCTGTCATACAAGAAATTATTTGGTTTTATGTCTCTGTGTATAACATTAAAACTATGTACCCTTCTCAAAGCAGTGAACAAAGCACGCATGTAATCTCTGGTTTCTTGTACAGTCATGTCTTGCACATAATCCTTTAAAAAATAGTAATATGATAATTACATGATCATTATTATTTAAATAAAAAAAATTTGATTGAATAATATTCAAATTAAAATAATTATCTTACAGAAAATTTATCATGCCTCATATAAGGCATTACAAAAACAATAGAACCATAATGTCTTAGGCATAACTCTAATCCGACAATATAATCAACATTTCTAGAAACAAAATTAATAAATTTAATTTAAATAAATGATAAAGAACATAAAATAAAACATTTTAGATTGAATGGTTACTGTTACCCTATTTGCTGTAAGCATTCCAGTTCCCATTTGACTCGATCAGGGTGACAAGTTGGCACTAAATGTTTTAAAGCAAATTGTTTTGTTCCTCCAGAAGATTTTAAAGTAGCTAAATAAACAGAACTAAATGTACCTTCGCCAACTTTTTCATGAATATTGAATAAATCTTGCACGGGTGGTGTCAGAGAAATTAAATTACTTATATGTTTCTGAGAATCTGAAATATTTTAAAATATAAACATTTTGTACTATTTTATAAATACTTTATCTTTACCATATTTTTTTGTAACAGTGTCGACAATTTTCGTCGTTGTCATTGCGATATGTCTTATAATATTTTGCGTTATTTCAAGTTTTCATACAGTTCTATAAACTCTTATTCTTCACATTATTTATGTTTACACATAACCTTTCGAACTTTGGATTTGCGCGCTGATGGCGCCAAACGGAGAAGTAAAGGTAACTTTCCATTTTTGTTGACTTTGTTCTCGTCACGTTATTGGAGTTCGTCACTGTCCACCGTAACTTAGAGTCGAGTAGACATAAAAGAAGTGTTTGTATGTAAGATAGTGCGTGAAAATGGAAAAATCGTGAAATTGAAATGTTATAAAAGGTAATAATTGTTTTACTTAAACAAAAATATTTTAAATTACTTAATATTATCGGTAATAACAATTGTCCGAAAAATCATGAATTGAAAACACCCCTTTCATCAAAATGGCTGTTTTCCTATCTTCCGGTAACACCACATGCCTTCTTTATGTTCTACGACTCTCTTCCGTTCTTCTAACAAAATGACTGGCTTCAGTGAAAAGGTTTGTGTTTCAATTTGTATGTTTTTTCGCTGGAAATTGAGACTAATTTAGCAGAATATTGTTTAAAATGTTCACAAATTTCATAAGAAGTTTAATTTTTAATGAATATGATCATTTTTTTCACTATTATTAAAAAAAATGAATCTTTGGTTATACACGTTTTTGGATTACACTGCTGACACATGCGGACTACACGAGGAATGCAAACTTTGCATTCCAATTTGATCAAATTATTCAATATCGAAAGAAAATATGATATCATAATTTTCTTTAATATTTAATAATTTCATATTTCTGTATCATTGCAGCCAATCTTGATAGATGGCCGTGGCCATCTACTCGGTCGCCTGTCGGCGATCATTGCCAAGACTATTCTGCAAGGCAATAAGGTTATTGTTGTTCGTTGTGAACAACTTAACATCTCGGGAAATTTCTTTAGGTTTGTACTTCGAGTTTTTAAATTATATATCTTATCTTTAATCATTAACATGATTATTATATTCTTACCTACATTATTTGATAAATAATGAAACTAAAACAATAATGATAATGAATGTATATAATGATAATGTATTTTTGTTATCAATAAACGATAGTTATTACCGAAATATATTACAGGAACAAGTTGAAGTTTATGTCTTTCTTACGGAAAAGATGTAATGTAAATCCAGCGCGTGGACCATTCCACTTCCGGGCCCCAAGCAAAATCTTGTGGAAAACCGTCAGGGGTATGTTCCGAATGCAATTTAAAGAACAAATTCCTTCATCATCAAAAAAAAAGATGATTATTTGAATCTTACCTACATTATTTGATATTCTAATGAAACGTTTACTTTATGATATCAAAAATATCAATTATGAAATTTATTTATTTTTGTTCTGTGTTTAGTAAATTAGTCATATTTTGTAGGCATGATCCCTCATAAAACACAGAGAGGTAAGGATGCTCTTAGAAGACTAAAGGTATATGAAGGTTGTCCACCACCATATGACCGCAGAAAGAGGGTTGTCGTACCAGGTGCAATGCGTGTTATGTGCCTGAAACCTG
Source organism: Goniozus legneri (assembly GCA_003055095.1). Lineage (NCBI taxonomy): Eukaryota > Metazoa > Arthropoda > Insecta > Hymenoptera > Bethylidae > Goniozus > Goniozus legneri. Next base: position 56,359 of record NCVS01000573.1, on the reverse strand, counting down.
GCAGAAAGGTAATCAACTCTGATTCATACTCAATTGTATCATTTTCCCTCAAATTTTCACAATGATGGTATGGTAATTTGCGCCTGAGTACCATAAATGGTACATGATGTTAACTTTTTGCTGAGTTTCACATTATGAATTTAAATAATGAAATTTATCTCTTAAACACTTTCATTTATGATCATCTTTGCTCTGTAGTACTGCCATGTTGGAAGACTATCGCATGAAGTTGGATGGAAGTACAAGAGCGTTGTACGTACTTTGGAGAACAAGAGGAGAGTCAGATCCATCCTTGAAGTTCAAAAGAGAGATAAACTCAAGGTATGTATAATTTAATACCGAATCATTATTATTTATATATCTATGGATATGATTAATTTGATCATTTTTTTAATTTACAGAAACTCACCAAGCAAGCTGGTGAAGCAGTTGCCAAAGCTGCAGCTCCTTACACGGAGATCATTAATAGTTTTGGCTATAACTAAACTTTGTCCTTTGAAAATAATAAAATTTAATAAACAAAATTTGAAGTTTATTTATTATATCACAAATCAGTTATAACGTTTGGTGTAACTTCTAATAAATTAATTTTCATATAATATTTAAATAGTAAAAAAATAATTTTATTCATTATTACTAAGTATCTACAGTATAAACAATAGTTCCTTTAGTATCACTTTCATCTTCATCATGTACTTCATAATTTTCTTCGTTGTCAGAGTTATTTGCCGAATGGTCGGATTCTTCGTGATTTTGCAACCTATATTCGCCAGTAATAACTGGTATAGTACCAATTTTAGGTAAATTTAGTTTTGCAGCTAAACGTTCAACTGCATGTTTAGCTTGTATTTCCTGAAAAAATAAATTCAATTTTAAATTGTGAATATGTTACATTCACTAATTTATACAATATACTTTTAATTTTTCATCCTGCTCTTTTTGTAATTTGATTGATTCAACTAGAGAAAGCGTTTTTGCTGCTCCATGAACAATTAGAGGGGGAGTAGCTGCAGTAACTTCCCAATTTTTATTATATTTTCTCTGCTTTTCTTTTTCGGGATCATGAACATTACTCCTGGTAGTTTTATATGGCTTGAATGGCTCTTTCTTTTGGCTATTTGAATTTTCTACTTTATCAATAATTAATTTTACATGTTCAGTTTCCAATTCTTTATTTAGCTCAAATGATTTTATTTCTTCAATATCTTCTGGTTTAATCAATGATTCTGATTCTACATGTATTATTTTTTTCTTGTGCACACCTGCTCCAGTTGGCTACAAAAAAATGGTAATAAATATCAGAACGAGGGAAAAAGATTATTACCAACTATTATGAAATACCTGGGCTAATATTTTTAATGGGTCATCTTCATCATCACTATCTAATTCTATAATTTTCGTTGGTTCTGATTCCAAATACTGTCCAGTCCATTCCAGTTTATTCATTGCTTCTTTACCTTCTGATGCAATATTTAGTCTCGAGATCAAATTTGCAGCTTCATTAATTTTATCCCTGAGACTTAATTCCTTTAATATTTTTTCTCGAAAATTGATAACTCTTTCCCCTTTATCAGGTAATTTTGCAACAAAAGCTCTAAAACAGAAATTAACAATCACACCTGTTATATATAAGTTCTAGATCTCATTGTGCATACTTGTTACGCAAAATTTGATTTTGTCTCTCTAAAAGATCCAACAATTCAAATTGCTGTTTCTTTCCCAAATCACCAATATACCCCTGATTTTCCTTTTTTGGTAAAGGCGGTAAATCACCTGGAATCTTTTTATGAACTGGATGCATTATTTTATAAGCTTTGTTTTATAAGCTTTCAAGACTTATATCCTGAAATAACGTTGAGGTTAACAATATTCACTAAATCGATTACAAAAAAATGTTCAAAATATAAATTGACGATATAATTCAAATATAATTACACATAGTTCTAACATAATCGCGATTTTTGCGGTAAAAATAAAATAACTTAATATATGATGTTATCAAAATTAATACAAGACATGAAATAAGGAAATTTGACAGAAAATCTCGCGCCAATCATCAATTCGCCATACCGGCCGCTCATCATGAAGGATGCGCAATATCGAAGTACAGCATGTGAGGAGCAACCACAATCGATATCGAATCGACTAGTCAGTAGTCACCAGTTGTTACTTGTAAAGATTGACAAGTGTACGAAACGGCGTACGACGAGGAGTGTGATTTTGACGATTCTTAAAACTCAACGTAAACCAAATGATGTGCATAATTTATGATTCAATGGATATTGGATAAAGACCATCGTAAAAAATTTTGAAATATAAATTATTATATGATATAAGGAGTAATGCGTAATTAGTAATTTGGTTTATTTACGTAAAAAAATTTTAAGATCTCTTAGACAAAGTAAAGATTCTCTCATACGCAGTGGTCAAAAGTGATGTGAAGTTGTAATGTTCGAGAGCAGCGAGCTCACACAGCAATTGGCACTTTTTAGAGATGAATTGCAATGGAGGATCGTTTTTGGATGGTGCTAGTAAGTCGGACGTTTTCGCGAACAACAAGCCAATCATTACATGTGAGTTGATTAGAGAACTGGCTTGGTTTAACCTATCGACCTACGAATCCTACGCTATATACTTATTAACGCCCCCAACAATCTGTCAATTCTGATAATTCATATCATGTAATTTTCAGCCAATAAATTCAATGTCTTAACTCTGTTTATATATAATGTAACAAATAAGTAATATCAAGAATAAAATTGTCCTTGAGTAAATTTAATCTCATTTATTATTAATGAAAAATTATTTCTATTTCTTTTTAGATTCAGGGGATGAAAATTTGTTCTTAACATTGCAAAGTAATCTTCTAAAAGCGATACCTATAGATGGTATTGAATGGCGTAGATCGTTTAGCAGACCACTCAAACAAGTTAAACTTGGTGCAACTTTTGTGCCATTTTCTAGAGATATTTTACCTAATCAAAAAGATTATCACCTTGTAAAACAGCCAATTTTTCATATTTATTGGAGCGAATGCACGGTATTTATATAATATATATTTTAAAAATGATTGATACTATAATATTTATTCAATTATATTATTTTCTCGAAGGATATTGATGCATATAAAACAAACGTCAAAGATGACATCGACGCCTGGCTCAAAATGCTTGCTGCATATCAGATTCAAGATTGGATGATAGTTATAGTAGAAACATATGATATTAAGAAAAGTAATAAACTATTACCTAGAACAACCGTTCTAGATAAAATTAGAAATGATTTTGCTGCAAAAAATGGTGATAGGTAAGAAATATAGTTTTTGCAATTAGATGTATTTGATTTCTAATAAATATCAACTATGTATTTTATTTATAAAGGTGTTTTGGAGTAATAAACCCTATAAAATCAGAGTCTCGATCAGCAGAGTCATGGAGAGGATTAATATCTCGTATACGTCATTTAATGCTCACTGCCTATGATGAAACTCTGTCACGATTTGAAGATGTTATTCGTAAACAACGTGAACAACGTAATAACTCTCAGTGGAATTTTTGCCATTACTTTCTCCTGCAGGTATGAATACATAATGATTATTACTTTAACTAATTATGGAAATTTCAGTTATTTAAATTCGAATTTATCTCCTAGGAAGAATTAGCTTTTGCACTCCAAATGCTGGGATTATATGACGAAGCTTTAGTCCAGTACGATGAATTAGATGCTCTCTTCACACAATTTGTATTAAATACTAATGTTGGAGGTATTATTAACAATAATTAATGAATATTTTACCGTATATAATACTAAAATTTCAATTGTCTGAATTATCTAGAAATTCCTCAGTGGCTTACTTCATTTCAAATACCTTTAAATAACTGGGCTGGCGTAAATTTGAATAACAATGTAAATCATCATTTGAGATTTTTGATAGCTGAATGTAAAGCATCACTACTAGATTTAAGGAGTTATTTATTTAGTAGACAATGTACTATGTTATTATTACTTAATAAACCTTGGGAGGTTTGTATATTCTCATTGTTTATGAATTTGAATTCATTGAGATATAATTTGTTTTTTATATTTTAATTTGAAATTACTTGTATAGGTTGCACAAAGATGCCTATCATTTGTACATAATACCTTATGTGAATTAAGGATATTAGAAATTCAAAGACCAGAAGGAGCAGTAGAGTGCTGGTCATTTTTATGTGCATTAGAGATATTACACGCTTGTCAGTCATCAAGGTCTCACATTGATAACAATCAACAGATAGATTTATGTTCTTTACACACGGCAAGTTTATGGGCTCTAGCGAGAGATAAGGTACTCTTTTTTTTTAATTTTAAGAGTGACTGTAATCTATTAAAATTAAAACTAAACGTATTTCATTAGCTTGGTGACTTGGGAAAATTGTGTGGTTTAATGCCGGGTAATGAACCAACAAGTGAACAGCTGCATACAGTAGTCTATCTCATAGCAGGTATGGGAGATTCGGAACAACAACTCCCAGGCAAACTAACTCCAACAGATAAATTGAAAGAAGCACTTTCTTCAAAAGAAGCTTTTGAAAAACAATATCTCGAACATGCTGAATTAGCTATGGGTACATATAAACACGTTACTCGTATCAGATCAGCACGTTTAATTGGCAAAGAGTTAGCGCATTTTTATAGCGAACTTGGAGAAAATCAAAAAGCCATAGCATTTTTATCCGATGCCTTGAAAACATACCTGGACGAAGGATGGCATCACTTGTCGGCTCAAACTCGATTAGAATTAGCCCAATGCTACAAAAGAATGGATGATTCTGAAAAATATGCAATAATATGTGCTACAATCGCATGTACAGATATTCTTCACATAACTGTTCGCAATACTTATTTTGAAGAGATGTTAGGATACATTAAATTGATATCTGCTCCACAACCACTACTCACAGATTTTGGATATGCTTTTGTAATACTCAATATGGAAGTTAATATTATGGATAAGATTGTGCAAGACTGTATTGTTAGTATTGGTATAACTATAAAGAGTTTATTTCCGAGATCAGTAAAATGTAGTAGTGCTGCGATATCTGTTGAGGAGATCCAGAAACCGGCAGTACTTAATAAACGGAAAGGAGTAAAGCCAGCATCGGATTCCATATTTACTCCGTATGCTCAAATCAATTGATTATATTTTCTTCGCTTTAAAAATTTTCATAAATGTAAACTGATTTTTTATTTGTAGGTTATTAAAATGTACATCCGAAGATATGAAAGCTTTCGATCCAAATACAATGAAGCTGCAAGTATGCTCTCACCTAGAATATCAAGAAGATAGAAGTCTCAGTTCAGCAAATGTTATGACGAAAAGTACAAAATCAATAGTAAAACGATCTGATAGCGCAAAACATAGAAAACCGTCGGTTAATGTCAAAGGTGATTTTAGTAAAGCTCTGAAATGCGAAGAATTCGTAATTGAACCAGGTGTGAATAAATTTAAATTACAACGACGAATAACTCAACCTGGTTTTTATAAAGTCGGGCAGTTGTCACTTGTAATAGCGGACAAGATTGAATTCTTGACATCTATATTAACACCTCGACTATGTTATGAAGTGGCAAAGACGCAGCCAACCATTACGTTAAAATGTAATTGCGATTTATTAGCAGGGATTTGTCAAGGGATAGAATTGACAATTTCGAGTGGTAGTACAAACATAGAGAAAGATACTAAATTAAAATTACGATCATCTAGAGGTTTAACGATACAAACTTTGGACGATAGTAATACAATGGCGAAAGAATTAGAAATACCACTGCCAGTTTGTGAACCATTTCAAACAGTAAAATTACAATTAAAAGTAATGGCTGAACTTCCACCGAAAAAAGATTCTTCTTCCATGGAACATAAAGTAATATGAAACACTGATATAATATCCATTTCATCATTTATCAAATTTTTATTTATTTTTGCACTTATTTTTATTTTCAGTTAAATGTACAATGCCCGTGGGGACAAGAAGAAAGTATCCCTTTGCATTTTGGACCACCATTAATGTCAACCATGAGACTGCATACAGCTAAACGTAGAAAATTTATTCAAATAATCGTTACTGGATTAACGAATCAACTTTTACAATTAATCGATCCTAGTTTAACAACGAGTACTTCGATCGATGTAAATTTTAAAGATTTAAATCCCATAGCTGGTCAGAAATTAATCATAGGTAACGGTATCAGTGTATCCTTCATGTGGGAATTTGAAATTGGGAAAGATGAAAAATCAACTATGCCTGTGAAGACTGATTTTCGAGTTAAATATATACCAATTAATAATAGAGAAGAAAATAATGAAAAATCTACCGATGATGATCCTCTCCACATTCAAAATTTACAGAAATTAGAGCGAACATGCAGTACATATAAATGTAATTTTGATATTAATGATTATGCGGTAAGATTCAATTTTATTTTCAAATGTAAAGAAATTTTTTTGATGTTCAAATAATATTTGTCTAATGTGTGTAATCCGATACTTATAAACAAATTGCAGACATTATTCACAGTATCGTCTAAAGTTGAAGCAGGAGGAAATGGAGGAGAGTTTTGCCGTGCAGGTAGCATGTGCCATCTTTGTCTAACAGTGACACGCATGTTACCTAGTCCTACCCCAAATCCTCCACCACAATTAATGTATGAAGTATTGGCTGATCAGAGTATGTGGGCTGTTTGTGGTCGAACAGCAGGTGTTGTTTCTTTAGAGTTTGTTGAAAAACAAAGTGTCACGTTAGACGTGATGCCATTAACAAGTGGCTATTTACCTCTTCCAGTCGTCAGGTTATCACGATATATTCCCGCAACAGAGCCGAAAAATGGTGAGTTATTGAATGTGTTTGAACTTGATATTTCTTTTTTCTTTTGTGTCAATAATACATGCTAATAAATTTTACTTTTAAAGTTTAAAGCATTTTTTAAAAATTGACCATTAAAATTAATTTATTTTTTAAGATGTTATGCGAAAAAATGAGATCAGTTCTGGTCCAAGATTAGAGCCTTTTAGTCCAGGACAAGTTTATAATGCCAGTAAGGCTCAGCAAGTTCATGTTCTACCAGCTGTACCATCAGATGCTAATTGAATGTAAAATACTGATATTACAGTGTAAAATAGTAACTCTCCAGTTATACTTGAACGCAACTTGTTATTGTTACACAAAAATATATTTTTAATCATATTAGGCATATATTTTCTTACAATTTCTGCTATTGTTGATTATTGAAATATTCTACGTATTTCAAGCTCCAACCCCAGTGTGGTTGTATTAATTTTGTCTTATTTTTTTCATTGACAAGAGTTTTTAGAATTTAAATTATATTTAGTACAGCATCGGAGGACAAAATTGAGTTATAATATGACAATACTTAAAAAATTAAATATGAATATACGCGATCAATTTCCCGAATTCACGTAAGTTAATAGAAATAAATGTCCTACGTGAAAATATTAAAATGATACATTAACTCGAATGCATCAAAAACAATTTAATATGTAAAGTAATTATTGTTTCAAAGAATTTTTGTTCAAGTAATTTTATTTTTTGTCAAATTTATTCATATGAATGGAACAAATGTATTGAAATTTGAGCTGAAAGTCAATGAATTCATTCGACAATTTAGCATGAGTTGCCATATTGTCTCATTATTATTTTCAATTATGTTAATAACAAAATGATTGTTCAGTCTACATCACTAGGATTGTAAAATATAAAACATAATACTCGATATCTGATATTTATAATATGTTTTGTAAGTTGTAGAAGCATTAAATGCATTAGTATTTATGATAGTACAGAGTTTATATGTGTAATTGCTAATGTAAAAAGCATAATTTAGAAGACAGTTTTTGTTGAACGCTGTCTATTGTTTTTTACACAAGAATTTGTAAAATAAATATATGGTTATATTTATAAAATTTTTCCACTATGTTACTGATATCAATTCCTTAATTTATCAAAATCTTAAATTACATTTTTTCGGTATATATTGGTGAAAAATATTTATCACGTTATGAATGACTTTCTCGCGATTAGATATTTATCGAAAATTTATAATCAAGAAGGGGTATTATAAAAATTGTATTTCTATTCGTTACAATGCTCAAACAATTGAGTCTTTGAAAGAACTATTTCTTCGGCAAAATAATCTTCGTACAATTTCATAGCTGTATTTTTTTCGTTTTCTGTTATAGAAATTTTGTCAAGTCTTATGAGATTGGGCAGTAGTGCGATAATTTTATAACGAAGTATTTGATAATCACTTTCCTCCGAGTCATCAATACTAAAAACAAATGGATTATCCAATATAACAAGAATTTTCAAATTCGGTAAAAAGCTTAACTTGTACAATTCGAATATATTATCAATTTTATTTAAGCGAAGGTTCAAATAAGTTAATCGCTTACAATCTTCATTGAACCCATCCAAATTACGTAAATGATTATCTCTTAAATGTAAAACATAAAGATTCTGTATCAAATCCAACCCATGGATGTTGGTGATAAAATTTTGGGCGAGGTATAGATGAGTTAAATTCAAACAATTTATACCGCTTATATTAATTAAACAATTGTTCCGCAGTTCCAGTCTTTTTAATTCCGGTAATGTACGATTAGATAACTTCATGGTGACTATCTTATTATGCGAAAGTTCCAACGATTCGAGCGATTCGAGCTCAAGATCGGCAACATTTGTAATACTGTTTTCGTTCAGCGTTAAAATTTGTAAATACCGCATCGGCGCTATTCTAACCGATGTAATACCGCATCTATCGGCTCTTATCATCAAAAGGAATTTCATTCTGTTCAATGGCTGTAAACCCTCTGCTGTTAACCGATTTCCAGATACATCCACATAAGCGACATGTTTGAAACTGGAAATTACACTGATGTCTTCGTAATCGCCGTTTGTCGCATTTAAACCTAAATATGCATATCTCAAACCTGAGACACATTTACCAAGAGTGTGTAACCCATCGCAAGCCTTCCCACGTGTCAAAATTTTTCTTTCGGCATCCCGAGAAAACTCTTCGCGAATTTCGAGAGCATCATTTTGATCTCTATCGATAATCAAATCAACATCCTCCATTTTCTTCAATTTTTCTTCAATCGGTATTTCTTTCAATGTTAATATCAAATGTCTGAATTATTCGTATAAATTTCGTAGCAAAATTCACTTAAATCGATTTGTCTGAAACACCTGTGATGTAATAGTTATCGAGCTATTTTATTTAACGCGTTCGTAGGCACGTGGTTTTCTGCCAAGAAGAACGTTGGCTCTGATATTCGGGCTTGACGGCCTTTCGGTCCATAATGGTACACAGTTTTTTCAGAAGTATGAAGTTGTCCTTTGCTATTTTCTCCTGTCTCTCCCGTTCGAGTTGCAGTCTCTTGGCATTGCGTATCACGTGAGGTCGACTCACCGGTGGATTCATGTCTATCACCGATGTTGCTTGCCTCACCTGAAAATCAATCGTATAAGATGAAATTGGATGTTGCAAACTTCTTGTACAAGTTCAGTTATATTGCATATTTTTCCGGTTAGAATATTTTTCTTACCTTCGAGCGGTGTTGCTCGTAAGCCCGATGTTGAGACATGAGGGTCGTTGAACGTACCTTTTTTTCGCTAGACATACCGTGTTTGCTACTCGCGCATCAAATAAACTCGTGTTTACACTATATAGCGATCGATTAACCGTGTCTCTGTGGCAACCGAATGGCATCCGCTCGAGAATTTAATCGATTTTATCCTTTCATTTCAATACTAAGCACACATATTTATCCTACGTATTGATACATATTATTCGAAAATGTAATTCATCGTCATAATACATTTTTTAATATCTACGTTAATACAAAATTGAAGTGAAATGTACTATATTTTTACTTCTTTATGGTCAATTTTTATAGTCCAATATTACGGGCGATGAATTAGCGACCTGATTTAGGTGCAGTTTACTAGTAAAAATAGTTACTAGCAAAAATTTTGTTCCCATATACAAATAATTTATGAAATTTTATTGGTAAAAAAAATTTCGCATAGAATTTATCGATGTGAAGTGAAGAATAAGTTCTTTGCTGCGATATAACATTTTTGTAGCGATGCGAAGCTTGTTTTGTTAGTCTTTTTCTAGGCTGAAAACCCCGTAAAGCGGTAGAGCCCGACGAAAGGGTATCAGCTCTACTCAGGCAATGGCGCGTGCATACACGTATTTACGCGTGTGCGTATACGTTACTCGTATTCTCACCCTCTCTCGGCGTAGCGTATCTATCGGCGGTCATGCAAGGTCTCCGCGCGTCCCGGCTTTCTATCCCCACGAAAGCTGCGGATTGGCGGAGATTACGGACCAATGGTGCACTTCAAGAGGCGGAGATCCTCGTTGCGAGTATATTCCTCTTCGGCGTTGCAAAGCACCGAAAGAGCGAGTGTCCTTTTTTCTTCATAGAAAATCGTTTTTGTGTAGACGCGCTAAATGATTTACGAATGTATGACTTTTTCTTGAGGGTTACTCCCTACTGGCACCAGAGCACTCTGGTCAAGAATGAAAGTTTTCTAGTTTTGTATACTCCACAAAACCTTGAATATATGGTAGACGACGGCAATTGAAACCAGAACGAAAACCAAGAGAAATTGTAAAGACCGCGGACCACGATGACGTAAAAAAGACCGTAAAATGGACGGTTCGGTTCTCGTTATTGTTAAGTTACCTTGAAACTGTTGGAAAGTTTACCGCGCTACCTTGGTATTCTGGGCTAATGAAGACTAGGGATGTAAAAAATCTAACAAAGCCGAAATGCACTTTCTTTTCTATAAAAAATACGCTATACGCTATTGCACGACATGGCGTTCGAAAGCTGTTGAAATCGGAAATGTTATGAAATTGGATAATTTTTTCCTTTTATTAAATTTAAAAACATTCTGTCATTTCATTATCAAATTCTTTGTATCTTTGAGATTATATAAAACAGTAATTCCCTGTACGTTGAATTATTTTACTATATATGTAATATTGACTTGGAATTTTTTAAATCTTTTAAGCGTTCAAAAGCGGTACTACTATCCCATCAATATTTAAGAATAGGATAACGTAGTGACATTCTCGGATAAAAAATTAACAGAACCATGTAGCAGATATATACGAGGTCTTTGATTGTAATCTTATAGATTGTTAACAATGATCCTCTCAAATGGATGATCCCGGGATCCATTCAAGGGGCGAGCGAGTGTTTATTCCCTCGAGGGGATATTTCATCTAATGCACCTTTACACGTGACACGTAAAATGTAAGTATCTATCGACACATACTTTCGACAACTACATTAATAGATGATACATTAATCTCCCGTTGATCTTGATTTTTTCGTTATTAAAATTTCAATGTCGACAAGGAAAAAAGTATAACTAATCTCAATTCTTTTATTGAAAAAAATTTGGTGCAATGAAAATGCAGAAAAAGAGAGTACCATTACATTTTCCCCATTTACGTAAAGTTTTTTACAAGTTTTATCAGAGATACCCTTTTACGATAGATAAAATTAAAGAAATATTAAAATTAAAAAAAAAAGGTATGAGACGATGTTTAAAAAAATGCAAATAAATGTTCTCCAAATTGCCAAGCTTGAAATTTATCACAGTGTACGAAATATAGTCGGTATGCAAGAGAATATAAAAAAGAGAGAATAGAGAAGAGCAGCAGGAGGATGGACCCTCCCCACTCTGTCGAGGCGTCGCGACGCTCGGTTCAGTGATTCACGTGAATCCGGTGCGCGTGTAGAGGAGGGGATGACCAGGGGCTGGTCGAGGGCGGGGCGAGATTCCCGTTGTGATTCCGAAAGCTTGCGCAAAGAGGGGAACCCATGTATTGGTTCAGTCTCCACTGAGACGGCATAGTGTGCGGACCCGAGTATATCTTGATCTCGTAGTGACATAAAAAACGGCTACAGTGTATAACGTGAGAAGTCAAGCAAACGTTTTTGGTATTTTGACTCGGTGCGATTTGAAGTTGGAAATCATCGACGTATAACGGAGAAGTTACAATTTTGGTGATAGAAAGTTTCGATTGGTAAATAGAAATAACTCAAGATGATGCACGCTATGAGCGACCACGCCGGAGGTGCTGCTGGCCTAGGCGTTGGAGTACTACCTTTCGAGGGGATGGCATTGTACGATCAACAACGTCCGCGTTTTGTATTCAAGATGCCTCGTGTGGTCCCTGATCAGAAGGCTAAATTCGAGAGCGATGAACTTTTTAGACGCCTGAGTCGTGAGAGCGAGGTAAACTTATTTTCATTGACGTTAATAGCCATCTTCAATATCATTCAAGATCACAAATGTTTTCATTCTATCGATCGATAACATTACACGAGGTGTTACCATTCTATTATAATATATTGAGAATAATTGCTCGATTCTAAATACAAATTTGACGTGAACAGCGAAATAAAAGATATTATTTACATAAATTAGCATGAATCTATTTGATCATTCAAAGATATGACTTTATAGTTTCGACTAAAATCTTGCTAATTCACGCGAAAGGAATGTCGTCGTCGCTTCCTCGAAACGATACATATATATATATCTCCTATTTACGTAAAACTTCTTCGTGACGCTCCTAACAGAAAATGATCGTTACAAGAAGTCTCATTAATGATAAAATACTATTCTTATATGTAATTTTTAATACCAACGCTACATCACCAATTTTTTTTAATAGCGGATATACTCGACTGTTAGGTCACATTGATTGGTTACATAATTAGAAATTAAAATCGTATTAGCCTTATCTATGTAATAATTATATTTTCCTTCCTAGGTGAGATATACTGGCTACCGAGATAGACCTATCGAAGAACGCCAAGTTCGTTTTCAAAATGGATGTCGCGAAGGTCACACCGAAATTGCATTTGCAGCAACCGGAACTAATTTACAATTAGTTTTTGGCAATGCCTCCGGAACTTACGCTCCTGATCCAAGGGCTTGCGATTTTGACAAAGAGCACGGCAAGGTAAGAAATCTATTTTTACGTATTGTTATCAACTTATCCCAAACTGTTACCTAACCGAACGTAACTAATAGAGCGAAAGAAAAGTCCCCAGCGTGAAAATTTGATATTTGTTCAGTACGAAAATTAGTTAACACAGGTCACAACCGTTCGCTCATCCAGCTGCGTTAGAAAATTTTCGAACAAGTTGGTAGCAGACGTCGGTAGACCCTTCACGGGTGGTATTCTTCTGGTAAAGTAAAATCTCTTACCACAGCCCGAGGAAGTCAAGACCCGTCCAATTTGCTCTTAAATTGACCAGCAGGTCTCCAGTAGAGTTCTTCCTAGAATGCGATATATGGAAACCGAAAAGGTCTCAATTTTTACCGAATACCGACCTTTTTCCTGTCCTCTCCCTCGCTTTTTCTCTTCCTTGTGACGCCAACGCCACGCCGGCGCGACACCGCCGCGTCGCCATCGCGATCGATATGACGAAAATATCTACCGGACCCGCCATTATCCGGACACTCGACTATCGAAATAATCTGAAAAAATTATATATTGAAATAAAGTGTGAAATGCTCAAATAACAAAATTTCGAATTGCAAATAATACCGAAAATTACAATTTTTAGTACAATAACTTTTTAAAAAGCAATTAGAATTTTCTTGATCAAAGAAAAACAGATTCGTTGTAATTAAAAACTCTGATTAATATCCGTGCATTGTTACCTATCTATTAGGTAGTTAATTTTCATTATTTTTTAAATGAAGGAAAATACATCAATTTTTTTATTCGATATTAAACTATTTTAATTATTTTATACGGTGATAATTACGCACAAATTGACAGTGACAGCCGAATAGCTCCAATTAGAGTTCTTCGATAAATGCGTCGAATGGTTCTTTCCTTTAACTTGTGAAGACAGATGCTTCCGGTTCGCTCCTCGTTTGGTCGCACAAAAATTCCAACGAGAGCCATAAATTTCACCCCCGCGAGGTCGCCCCAGCAGGGTGAAAACCAAGAGTCTGTAGTTGCAGTAGCAAGAGTTTCAAAAGAATCCGTAGCGACGGGTACCGTGCTTTATTGTCGACTCTCGAGCTTACGAACGGTCTCGGTTTTTCGTTGCGTGAAAGAATTTCGATCGTATTTCTTTCGTTCCTCCTTTTCGAATGATAATTTTTAAAATTATCAAGTAAAAGAGTTGACACACAAGCAAAAAAATTAGAATTAAAAAATTTCATAACAGACAGAACAAAACAAACAGAGATCCGAAGACTCACTAGGAAGTACATTCAACGTAGAAATCAAACATTGTTCTCCTAGTAAACTCTTGGAACAAGTTCTGTGTTTTCATTGTTTTAATCGACAATGAGCAAGGGTTGCAGAGAGAGAGAGAGAGAGAGAGAGAGAGAGAGAGAGAGACCGGACGACGTTACCCCCCGCACGTGCCTATACGTTTTGTCCTCTGGTGCCCTGCAGAGAGTAATAATTACCGCAGAGATTCACGATAAAGATAAAAGCGATAAAAGGAGCACGACCCTCGTAATCATTTGCCCTCTACGATCGTGATAGAGTTCAAGAGATCTCGCCCGTTTGCTATACGCGAGCTCGGATTCTTTTAAAGCGGATTTTTAATTAACACGCGCCTGCCAATGTTGAATTCAACGCTATTGTTCTTCATTCGCATTCATAAAATTTGCATGATCGTTTTACCTGAATCTTACCTCGTATTTTTATAAATTGTTGTATTACCCGATTTTTATGATCCTCATGGGTCATTAAATTATCCCTCGAATGCTGAAAACAATTGAACCACTCTTAGTATTTCTCTTTCTCTTGATTACTATAACGATAGAATCGATTACAGTACCATTAATGTCGAGTTGATTTATACCGGCCAGGTTTTACGAGGTAGCCATTATTAGAGATTTGTCCGTTCGAAAGAAGGTAATAAGGAGGTTGTGCCGTCCCTTTACGAATCTGGTCAACGGGATTTTCAGAATTTAGTTTTTGGAAAGATATCAAAAAATAGTGCGTGGATCGAAGAAAAAATAAAGCTTGCATTGAATGATGGAATAGAGCCGACGGAACAGTACCGTCGGTTAGCCGATGAAAAATGGACTAAAGTTAGACTCGTAGGCGAGACAATAGGATAGTCCCCAACTGACCCGTAGATTTTTTACGTCACTCGTAGAATATTACGCCAAGTGACGAATGTCCCTGGTTCATTGTTGCGAACAGGGCTGACCCAACGTACCAAAAAAACGTAACATCTAGTACACGCCTTCTGAAAAACAAAAAGCCCGTCAAAATAGCCGATCGTTTAGCCGAACGACACGTTTCAGGACTCCCGCTTCCGTTTACTCACCTCCCCCTTTTTCCGACAGTCCGCGTCGACCCCTTTTGCTCTAGGAACTTCTTTTTTTGTTTCTACGATTTTTTGCCTCCTTTCGTTACGAATGCAAATCAACCGTCGAAAGGGTTGTCGCGCGCGTTACAGTTTAAATATCGTTGCTATTATGCCGCGATAATGGGTCACGCCCATTATCACGCGACAGTACCGGTAACAGTTACCACGGTTGACTTTTCCTCCGTGGCGTGAGAACTTGCCGGTCATTTTTCTTAACAGTTGCTCTTTTGGAGATGTTGTTTCGAATGTATTATCGAATGGCAATCATTTGCATTACATACTTTGAATCACGGCGATGAAATTTTTTAAAATGTTCACCTCACTTTGTTATTCTCCGTCCTAATTATTATTACACGTAGTGGATTGTTCGCATATTTTTTCTAATCAGCTGTAAACGAAATATAAAAAAATAATCGCGCAATAGGACGTAAAAGTACAATTAAGAAAAATATTCTTACCAAAAAATTGATATAATTCAAGACACTTCCTCCGTCATAAAAAATTTCACAAGTGGGTCGTTACAAAATCCGAGCTATATAAATACAACAGTTCAGAGTAAAGTTGCTCGATCCTTTACGAATTCCTTTCACAATTTCCGAAATCTGTCCAAAAGACCGGAAACGGAGTCATTCGTTGGAAAAAAAATAAATATCTTACATAGTAGTAAAATAATTTCAAACGTGTCGAATATTTGAATTTATTTCATTTTCAATAATATTTAAAGAAAATTCCAATCTTTGTAAAAATTATTCTCTAAATATGCTGCGTTGTAATTTTGACACGTCGCGCCAATAACTCGGAGAAAAAGGAACGCCAAAAAAATTGAATTTTGCCAAACCCATCAACTCGATTCGATGTTTCGTTGCCAACACGACTAGCACGGGCAGTCTCCGTAATTTAGCATCCCAAAGCGTTCACTCGCATCTCGTACCATCCAATTTGCGTAATCGTTCTCGGATAATAAGAAGAATTTGCGGTACAAGCTGCCGTCGGATAGGACGAGATTGAAATCCCCAAAGACGATTTTACCAAGTCAGTTTCCTCTTCTGTATTCGAAAATTCTCGTCCGATGTTTCGATAAAAAATTCTCTGCAACTTGTTTTAAAAAAGATGAATAAAATTAATAATAAAATCAAATAAATTTT
This sequence comes from Goniozus legneri, assembly GCA_003055095.1. NCBI lineage: Eukaryota > Metazoa > Arthropoda > Insecta > Hymenoptera > Bethylidae > Goniozus > Goniozus legneri. The sequence goes on along the minus strand of NCVS01000573.1, from coordinate 39,775 downwards.
TGACTATTACCTAGTAGTTGCCAAAAAATTTCTCGATATATAATCGATGAAATTTTATCGATTCCAGGTACATCTACGATCGCACCTCATAATGAATGGAGTTTGCGTAAGGTGGAGAGGATGGATCGATCTAGAGCGTCTCGACGGCGTCGGTTGCCTCGAATACGACGAGGAGCATGCTGCCGAAGAAGACGCATTATTGCGCGTCCAGCTAGACAATTACAACCAGCGGCTCCGCGAGTTTGAGGAGAAGCATCGCGCGTACCGATCCGGTGCTGCTCAACCGCCTCATCTGAATCATCATCACCATCATCATCATCATCATGCTCATCACGGACATCACGTACCTAGCGCAGGAGCCACTAGCGGCGCTGCCACCGGTATCGAGCCACATTTGACGCACAGACAGGATCCCGAAATGGAGGTCAGACTGCGAGCATACTGAGGTTGCGAGAAACCCGTATCGAACGGTTCATCCTAAAAAAGAATGAATAATAGACGAGTAGATTTCGAATGGTGAGGCCATAACGATAATTACGATCGATAATTATACGTATATGAACGAAAGCAAACGTGGAACGCGCGCAACGAGTTCCGAGTAAAGCGAGAACCGAACGTATTACGTCATAGCATTTGCATCACTTGTGAAATGCGTGAATCAGGCTAGTCTCGGTATTCGTTTCGCGAATGAGTCAGTACGGTTTTAACGTTTGTTCTCTTTTTTTATATATATATAGTTATTTTTTTTCTTTTTATCGATTAAGTACGTGATCGTCGCAATATTTTGTTGTATTGTACATATTTGTAAAGAGTTTATTGATTAAATATAATTTCAATCTCGAAAGAAAGAATCGTGCTTTTCTATCGGTCTAACCTGTCCTCTCTATACCAAGCTATTGAACGATAATCCGAATCATACGAAAACTATATAACTCGAATAAAAATAGAAAAGTATAGTGGATTGACAAAGGTAATCCCACCTTTTACGTACGCTGAATTCGTATTTACACAGTTTCATCGGTACGTTCTGGTGGGGGGTCGTTACACCGAGCTGCTAGATGCGCGTTCGCGCGTGGAAATCCCGTCCTGATCGCCGACGTGATCCCTTGGAATTGCTTCATCGCTCACGGGGAACCCCTCGCATTTCCCCCTTTATTGTTTTAAGCGATTCATCGTAATCAATTCGTGACGATTTTCGGTCCTGCGAAAAGAAAAAAAGACCATTCGATTATTTGTCCAGAGAATTACAGCTCGTCGGCTCGATAAATCGAACGAATAGACGGCCACGATGTAAGACGATCATTTACATGCAGGAATTCTTATAAGAAGCCATACGAATTGACAGTTGATACGTACAGGGAACGAGGTGTCTCGAACTTCCCATCTCCGTGGGATAGAGCCAACTACTTCATTCGGTGGACAAATTTTAATTCAAGCTAAGAAAAAAAATTTTTCGCTATTTCAAATGTTAACATTTTGCAAAATTTCATCATTCGAGATTTCGGATAATTTATAACTTGAAGTTTATCCACTCACTAATCGATATATCTTTTGAGCATTCATCCTTATACATGCAGTTTCTGGAAAGTACGAATTAACGATGTCGCGACGATTATTAAATACCGGACGTATTTCATGCTCGAATATAATATTTTATCACAGGATGTGGTCCGCCGACGATAGCGTCTATCGCACCTCGTCGTAGTAGTCGCGTAGTATATATAGTACATAGCCGTACAATAGATTAACTTATTTGTCACTAAAAATATATTTTTTATAAACTCCAACGGAGGGAATTACAGTTCGGAGTTTGATACAAAAAAGCGAATAATCTAGGGAAACTGTTTGGGAACATTTCCGTCACGCTGTGCACTCCCGTGTAAGCGTTTTGTATTTGCAGCAACAGTTATATCGTTCGTAGGGGTGATGGCAGAAAATCGGTCACCCGCCGCGAAAAGGCCCTGTAGGCACTCGTCGCATCTGCCTTCGATTTATATTTTCGAGATCGTAATTGATGACTCTCGTCGACGCTTTCGTCGAGTGGACCCGGTGAGTTACAATGCCCTCGGCAAGGGAAAACAGTTTTTCTTATAATAAGGTTATTAAATCGCGATATATTCGAAATACGGGTATCGTGACTTCTGTCGACGCGTACGCGCACACTCGGCTTTTGAAGCTCGTTAAATACGAAATAGTGTTTGACAACACTCGACGGATAATCGTAGAAGTCTTCCAGGGCACGTACGAGCTGCTTCGGCGTGTCTTGACGGGCGAGATTCCAAGGATCGTGACATCTGCTTCTTCGTGTCCAATTGTAATCTCGAGACTTCTCTACCCTCTTTCCAAACGGAGAGAGATCTTTTTCCATAAAATTCGTCGAGAGTACATAGTAGGGTTGGCTGAAAAAAAATCTCGGATGAACCAATCCTCTAATGACACACCGCGCAGTTTCGTAATAACGTCGGCGCGATCAAAAGCGGATGAGGAGGATGAACTTTGGCGAGCTAAACGAGAGACCCAACAGGTCGGAAGTCGATTGCTCGTTTCGTGGCACTCGATGGAGTCACTATGCGACACTACGGCTCGTGTGCCCGCATATGTCGCTCGACGCTCAGACCTCTCGCGACTCTTCGAGTGCTCGCAAAAGTGTCGTTCTAGGGGTGAAAAATAAAAATCGAACGGAGGATGAATCCGTGAGTTTGTAAGATGACACGGTCGATTTTTGTAGCCCGTTGTCGCCCGTGTAGCTTAATAGTACACGATGACTTATGATCGCCGATTGTGAATCGAGCTCGTCCACGTGGGTGCGCGCCGTCGGGACAATGCAGCGAGAGAGTATAGCGAGTTGTATACGTGAAAGGGGGGGCTCGCTGTCCCGTCGAGTTTAGTGTGCCAACAAGCTAAATGCGTTTCACGCATGGCCGCCTTGTCTCAATGCGCGAGTTTTCTACCGGCTCGACTCGACAAGTATTATGTATAAACTCTAACCTTATATATAATTATAACGTTTCTTCTTTTTCCAACCTCTTGAGATCTTCGTTTGATTTCATAATTCTTGATTTCCGTATGGGAATCGCGTTTGGATATTCTTCACTGACGTTCCATTAACATTCCAGTTAGCTCTTCGAGTGTGAGGGTTCCTCAGAAATATAGAGTTCTTCTATCCAAAACTGAAATTCGTAACATCTTGTTACAAGATCATTATAGAAGACTCGCAGCACCTGCTAGACGGTCAGCGTTTTTTCCTTCTTGGTAATTTACGAGCTCCGTATGCAATCGGCAATTACGTAATAAATAGCATCGCGGACCACCCACCCTTTCGCGCTCGCTTCAGTTTAGCGCGATCAAAAACGAGAACGCGCTCGGTATACGTGTGTGTATATACGTTAGAGAAGGGAGTGAATTAATAAAACGACCCCCGGTCTATACCGGTGGGGGCCGATGCGCGCCGTGGCACAGATGTGCCCCTCTACGAACTGCTATTTCTTTTATTTTATTAGCGAGGGTTAATGGAATAGTTTGCATACCCTCGCGTCTCGATTTTTCGATTATTGCGTTCCTCCTCACCCTATTTACGTACCTGAGGATTCGCGAAATGCGAACAATCTCGGCCGTATCGATCCTCGCGTATCGTTTCGAATAGGGAAGCGAGTGGAAATTCGAAAACATATGCAAATTAGAGAGAATACACCCACCCCACAGTAGACATGTTAATAGTTTTCTCGGGCGAGGACAAACTCGACGAGAGGGAGCACGTGTGCGCCGTTTATCGTGATTTATGGCTTTTTCGCCATCTCATTTGGATTTAACGCGCTCTTATTTTGCATTTAACGAGGGCCGGAGCTTCCTCGATAATTTTCTTCTTTGGTTAAAACATCGAATGACGATCTCACTTTTTTAAAACTACTTCGAAAATCGATATTCCAGTCAAGGTGCTCGGTTTCGACGCGAGCAAATTTTCCAATCGGTTAATTTGACCCTTTAACGTTCGGGGAGAATTTCTTCCACCTGATTTAACGTCGTACAGCGTGGAATATCGGGTGTTATTTGCCGTTAACGTACCTGCGTACCAGCAGGTTTTTCCACGTTCCGTAGCCGTTTGGAAAAAAAGAGGGAGAACGATTACTCACTCGCGCTACAAGACAAGCGAGAGCTGTAATTAGCATGTCACCTAATTCGCCGTAGCCGGCGCAGTCGGCTCGCGAACATTTATTCAAGTTTTCACGCTCCACCCCTTCTCCCCTCGTTCGCCGCAGATGCACGAAAGGGTGCGCCCTTTTCGTTCTCGATGAAGATCCATGAAATTGCGCGAATCGATCGTCACTGTCTCGGGCGCGGTAAAAAACGTGCTCGGGCATACTCGAAATTCGTCGTCCCTAGAAGACTGGCTTCGTACGAGCGAATTGAAAATCCAGGCTTAAGCACCGAGCGCGCTCGTCTCGCATACTCAGGTGTTCGCTCCCACGAGAAACGGACTATACGGAGTGTTTGACGTTCGCATTACGCCAAAAACCACTCGCTCCCGCTATTATCCGCGTTTTATACCTTCTCATTGTCTACTGGACAATCAGATTAATACAATTTCCTTGGCAAACAAGAATCTTCTTCGATTAAAAATTCTCGGCTGGTTCTCAAGCTCCGCTCCCGACGAACGTATTTTCGCTAAAAAAACGATATCGAAATTCTGGGCAACCCTCGGATCGAATACGGGTCCCCTGGCTTATCCTAGCTTATTCCGGATTATCCCAATCATTTCTGTCCCGTACGACTCCTTCCTGGTGCCAATTACGTCAAATCAACGTCAGAGGACAATGCTCATACGTGTGCTCATTGTAGGTAGAACGCTTGCGCGTGCATGTGCGCTCGTCCGAGTACAATATATCGACGCGCGAGAATCGATCGGGGGGTCTCCCTTTTATAGAGCTCCTCTCTCTGCTTCTTCGCTCCTTTTTTCAATTTTCAGAGTTAGTCTCGTTTTATTTTCTCTCTTATCGATAGCCGAAACGGCGAATTGATCAAAAACAGCGATCGAGTCGCTTCCATTGTTCCGCCGTGGCAGCCCTACGAATTTTTCGTAGGCACGTATCGCTCATTGAGCCAAACAAGAGTAAAGTCTTTGGGATTTGAACTGTGGACGGGATTGAATCGTCGAATTGAAAAGGTCGAGACGCAATAATTTGCATATCGCGTTCCGCGACAGCATTCTGTGTCGCCCGCTCTACATAACAAAGGAAGCTCACTGTACGCAAAGTGGATTACGGTAATGGATAGCCTCGAACGGATCGGCTTTAGATCGCGATCCCAGCCGGAGATAGAGGATAGAGGCTCAGCGAGTGTGAAACAACATACGTTTCTTCTCATTTTCATTTCCTTTTTTACTTTTTTTCGGATCGGCTTCCTAGATCAGTAATCACGCAGCGATGGATCACTTTTGGAAAGAATAAAATTATTTCTATTACATAAAATGCAATTTTCGTTACTCTACATTTCACACTATTTTATATTAGAGCTAACAATTTTCAGCTATCGTCTACCAAACTCGTTACGAGTTCCGCAAACACTCGCGAGTAGAAAAGAAAGAGCTCGGTATACGAATCTAATTGGGAGTAATTTGGAGGCAAAGCGCAAATAAAGAGTCCAGGGCTGGTGTATACGACAATGCGAAGCACACCCCCGCACATATCGGGTCTATTCTATTGCCGCTGGGGGTGCATTGACAGCCGGTCATTAGCGAGGCCTGTATATATATAGGTACACCTACAACTGTTTACCTCCCACTCTTACGCTCAATTGGCCCCGCTCACGGGGCCTGTAATCGAAACTTCGAAAAATCCCGATCGGCTTTTCGACTTTGACGTGCGTTCGCGATTCCTACAATGAGCAGCCTCTTTTTCGTTTGGAATTTTGGGGAAAATAGGGGTTTCCGAATTCTCGGACGTTCTCTTTTACGTCGACGTCATTGTCGAATGCATATATAGGCAGTGCGCCGGGAATCGTAGACACGTGTCCTGCGATGAGAATGGGAGCGAATGGGAGGAGAGGGGGATTATGTCAACAGGAGACGATAGAGTAGGTCGTCTAGAAGCGCGTAAAAGCTCGTAGCAGTAAGCCTCGATAATTGCCGACGTGAGCGAGGGATCACGACGCGAGATCTTTTTAATTACACATCACGTACGATTCTTCTCGTGATTATTTTGCTGAGAGTCGATGGAAGATACCAGAAACTCTGGCGGGAGGAGGAATAAGAAAAAAACAGAAATGCGTACCGTTGCTTTGTCTCTGCGGTTTTCCCCATGATGGAATACGGCCGAGGCGGACCGCGGTATTCTCTCCACGCAACGACGAGTTACGTCCGTCTCCTTCGAGATGCGAAACTCGTCGAGTGATTTCCTCGAATCGAAGAAGCGCCGCGTTGAAATTATTTATACGTACCCTGAAACAAATTGCCAATTCAATATTAGGATGTCGATTGGTAAACAGCAATTAAATAAAATTAACTATTTAGCAAATTTCAATTGAAAAGTTTTAGTTAGATTTACTGTGAAAAGTAGTCGATGAATTAACAGTATTTCAAACTATTTCACTAGTAAAACACACTCAGAATACATAATACTTGTCCTAATTCCGTTAGTAATATTGAATTTCAGGCGTAGAGTCAAGATATGCTTGCTTCTACGTTTATGAATTAATATTTCTTAAAGATCGAATTTATATTTCCTTCGTCAATTTTTATTCTACCGACGAGATTTCGCATAAGCGTCGGGTGACGAATCAATCGATGGTGCCCGACGGAAGTGGCGTGAAAAGGCTACGACTCAATTTCGATGTTGAGTCAGTTTACGCGGCTTCAAATAAATCCCCGTAGGTATATTCATCCTGCTAGTGAGCAGGCAGGAGAGGAGAAAAAACGACACCGGAGCGTAATCCTTGGAGAACGTGTGTGTTTGCTCGTGTTTTACATCGACGCCCCGTCTGTTTGTAGACACTAAATTATGTCGCACAAAGAGAAACGGGACCCTACTCTCTCTCTCTCTCTGTCTCTCTCTCTTTTTCTTGTGGATTTCAACCCGTTCGGATTACGAAAACGGAAAACCTTCGGTATGTATAGAAATTCGCATTTCGCGAGTGCTGTAGGATCGATCGTGGGGGTTTTCTCCTCTCCTCTGGTCTCTCGCTTCCTCGTCGTCATGACGACGCGAACCTCGAGAGCGATGGCCGACGGGCCTGGGCGCCTGCGTCCAGGAAGCTGTATCGAGCAGTTTCTCTCCGATCCATCCTCCTCCTACTACTACTACTACTACTATTCAACTCCAGCGGCATCCACGCCTACGGCGAGTACGAATTTACGATAAAACCGATTACGAGAGAGACACTTGCGCGATATCCGCGTCGGGAATTTTCCCGACAGGGCGGCGGCGAGAGAAATGACAATTGTGCTTTATTATAAGCCTCGGCTTGAGGGCTATGAGGCTTAATCTACAATTGCGATAATATATTAGAATAGAAAAATTACAATCCAATATAATTTAGAGAAATAAGCTACTTGTGAAATAAATTTTCATGTGGAGCCGCTACACGATATTGAGTACATAGCAAAATGCAACACGATAAATATTAAATTGTTCAAAAATTTTACAAATAATGAAGACAAGACTAGCGAACGTATCACGAGAATTGCAAGATTCTGATTTCCAAAAAAGTATTGGAGGGATAGAGAAAGGAAAAGGAGTGGAAGAAAGAGTGACTGGTGAGAAAGAGTACACAGGGGGCACGACTGACTGAGCGTCAAAGCGAGTTAATGTCGAATAAATCAAAATAAAAGGGCACGTAAGCCCTTTTTCCTGCGCTGGGCGCGCGCGCTCGCTTGTGCGCGGGGTGATGGCTCAGAAAAATTCGAGGGGGGAACCCCGGACGAGTCGCACGAAAGAGTTACCTGCACGACTTCCAACTGAGAATTGCGACGGCTGGTTTACATTCATTCTTTTCCTCGCTCTATTTCTCTCTCTCTATCTCCATCTATATGTATCTACCTCTCTCTTTCTCCATTTTACACCTCACATATTTATGAAAATCGTAGAAAAAATCAACCTCGACCCTCCTTCGCGTTGAAATTCGCACGACAGGTTTTTCCATTTTTTCGGGAGCACAACGGGCTCGATAAGTGGGAATTGATTTCACGCCTCTTGATTTATGAGCCGATAGCAAAAAGGTGATTTTGGGGTAAAAATCGGTCGAATCCCAACCCCATCGTTCGCATCGACATGTGTTACCCTTTCTGATTCTCCCCCTATCTAACTCTGCCTTTTTTACGTAATTTCCATCTTTATCGACAAAATACGATATATTGCAAGATCGTCAGTTTATGTCTCTCTTTTGCGCGTCGATTTCGTTCGGCTCGAGAATTAATTATTTCGATATTTCAATGGTAATGCGTTATTAGGAGCTGATTGATTTCTCCCTGTATTATTTACTTTCTCACGACGGATATTGTACGCTGATCTCGATCCTTAATCGCAAGGTGACGCTCGGAATAATAACACCCTTTTCACGCGTTGCCCGATAAATGTCAAAACGTCACTGACCGAAACGATGTTTAAGCCGATTTTTCTCCGCGTGCCGGCACCCCGCTATTTACCCGTTAGTCGCCAAAATCACCGATTTCGCTCTCGTTTATATATATGGGAAAAACAAATAAACGCGTGACCTTGTAAGAGGTGGTAACGTCTTTCGAGGATGGATTTCTTCGATAGAACCCGTGAAATTCGTTGTGTACCGATACACATCTCGTGATACGCGTGTCGGCACGAGAGCATGCGAGCGAGCGAGAAAGAGAGAACGAGTAGTTACGGACAGGTAATCGATACCCGGCGCGTCCTTTGTAGATTCTAAAGGGAACGGACCCGTTTCGAAGTGGAGAGCTGAAAAAAAGGAGCGGGAGAATGGAGGAGGGTAGAGAGAGGAAACGGGGCGAGAAGACTCGTGTCCCGACGCGAACAAGTCTACACGCGCGAGTGAGTTTCGTGCGTTATTCAGGGACGCCTATCTCTCTGCGCACCGAGTGACACGCTCCGCTTCGAGTAGACTGGGAAGAAGCTGGGAGGAACGATCGATACGCGATAGCGCTCCTTCGAATTCTAAAATGCGCTCCAAATGAAACGAACCGTGATTGAAAGAACGCCGACGAATTTTTTCGTAACATTGTTTCTCTCGCAACGAATCGCATACGATTACGTCTCTAGATGCAACTCGCTACGTTGCATTGTATAAAGATATTCAACTCGATAACAAACTTGCATCTAGTATCATAATTCGACACTAAGCCCGAGCTAATGTAAACAGAAGCCACGCAGTATAGCTAGAGACCCGTGTGCGCGGTGCCCTCTGGATTATAGATGTTTTTTCCAACAATTTTTTTTTTCCTTTGACGAATTTCAGCACTACAAGGGCGGAATGATCCGTATTCGAGTGGCTCTAATCCGCTGATTCCGTTCCCGAGGCGACGACACTGTAACACGGCTCCGATTCGTCCCGTTTTTTACCGCATCTTCTTTTTTTTTATATTTATCCCCTCTTCATATTTTCTCCTCCCTCTTCATTCTTCTCGCGATCACCCAGATCGTACCCTCTCTATAGAATTCGAATTTCCTATTACCTTCATGGAATTTGTAACGTAATCCTATTTACAAACGGTAACCTCCTCCTGAAAATGAAATTTGCGACAGTTAAAATTTTGATAGCAAGCGATGCAACTAAATCTATGCTCGCTGGTTATCCACACTCGGGTCGTTCAACCGAGCGCGGGAGAAAAGACTACGCCGAGTTTGATCGATCGGCATTGGTGAGTTTTGATCCATAAAATTCGCGCATTCTACTGTCCGATTCCGACCTGCGGTCATTGTTGAGCACGTCTATCGTGAAATTTTTGACTGATTTTTCTATTCCGAATTCTCTCTTTTTTCCCTCTCTAGACTTATTTTACCTGCTACAGTTATACACGGGATCTGTATCGGTGATGATTGAAAAGGTTACGCAAAGGGGATCGATTTCCATGCTCCTGACGCAACGTCAGTTCCGCTTCCGTTACGCGCTTCAAAAGGTAAGAGACGACTTTTGTCTGCCACTCCAGTTCGAAATTTCAATTACGTCGACGAGAACCGAAAATATTTCCACATATAAGGAAATCAAGAAGCGCGAAGCGAAGGGCCGAGTCGAAATTCTCGAGGGACGTGAAAGAAGAGAAACGAACGAATCTGTTGGCGTGACGGGAAGTCGCTTGGTCAATGCTCGCCCTGTATACCCCCTATAGAGGTGACAATATGTATGGACAGTAAAAACTTTGACCCTCCGAACGCCAAGTCGGCGAGATTTGTGCCCATAGGAGGTGTAAACGCTATGAGGAACGGCATTAAAAGCGATTCTCGCTACCTGTCCGATGAGCTGTTCTTTCCGCTTCTTTCGTTTTCGTCTTTCTCTACGAGGAACCGTAACATTGACACATCGCCCTCTACCAACCTCGCTCCTCCATTATTCGCTTTTCTCGTAAATTTCAGAACCGAACAGGAGCAACACCCGCCCGAAATTTTTTTCGAGGAATTTTCACGCCGTCGACGAAAATATATCCGAGGAAGGTAGCAAAATGCTTGAAAGTCAGCCCTCGGAGGAAACTCATCCTATCGAGAACACGAGCTAGATTCTTGAGAAGGACTACGCTCGAAATTTAGCACCTAAGAGACAGTTACGGGTTCCGTGCGAAACCGCTAATTTCACAGTCGTTTAAACGACGATAACTCTTCAAGATTTACCGCCCGCGAGAGGAACTCGCGTTTTGACATCATATTCCATTAGAGGCGGATATTTTACGATGTCGAAAAAGCACCGTGGGCATATGCGCGCTCTATCGTTCTCGACAAGTGGAGCTCGCGCTCTCCTCTCTGAAATTACACAAGGTTAATTGGAAACATTAGGTAGACGCTTGGAGGAGATTGTTCGACGCGGGGTGGGCGACGCCGGGGGTTCTCGCCTCCCTTAGCCCCGCCGCCCTCCCTTAAGTCGAAAGGGTGAAAAAGAAAATCTCAGCGTGATGTCAAAATAACCGAATGTCAACTGAATGTAACCGAATTATAGGTGGGACGTGAACGCGCGTTATATCCCGTCGCGAGTTCACTCTCTCTCAATTAACGTGCGACAAAGCGCGCAGCTGCACGCTACGTAACAACGAGAAAAGCGAAACACTCGCTCTCCTTTGCCGAGAGTGCGAATCGAAGAGTCCGAGCTGGACGCGCCCGGTCAACCAGCGAATATCGCCAATTTTCTGACCCGTCTACGCCTACCGCTCGCAAAATGACCGTGTGGATATTTAGTGCAGGTATTTAACGTATTTTGCGTTTGAAGCACCGGATGTCGGGTTAATCCTTACCTGGTTAACACCTTTGAAATCGCATGACTAGTAGACTGTACCCAGCGAGAATTTTTGTTGCAAATCAAACAATGATCATAATGATTTAATTATAATATAAGGTAGGCCAGTGCGATGTTACTGCAACAGACGACGAAACAAAATATTACGACAAATTCTAATATCAACGCATGCAAGAAAATTGGATAATATTATCGTCGAGATTGAGGATTACCATAGATGAGATTGTCATTAATCCAAAATGCCAGATCAATTGAATTGGACCCAGGAGGAAACAGCCATGTCGAATTTTAAGCTGTCTGAAAAAATTTAGATAACAGAATAAATTAAATAATTTTAGTTAAAGGAACGTGAAAACTTGAGCAGACATTATTTGCATAGACCGAATTATTTCAAGTTTAGTGGACATTTTCATATTTTTTGATTAAGGAATATAAAAAATGGCCGTTTTTCAGGGCATCGAGTTAGAGTCTACCTTAACGTTAATCTTCCACGCGAATACTAGCCAACTAGCTCTACAATAATAGGCTAGAGTATAAACTTTATTTACGCATTCACGAATAACTTTGGTAACCGGAAGAGGAGAAAAAAAAACGTATTTTTTCGTTCTTTGTCTCATCTGACGACAGACAGCGCAACAACGAGTCTTTGCGCGGCACTCGTCAAAGCACGAGGCGTTTTAACGACGGTGAAAAACGCGCCAACGTAGCGCGCGGACGACGATAAAATTCCACGCCCTCGTCGATCATAAAAAGACCTTGTGTAAGCAATATATTTGTTTACACTGAAAGCAGTGGAAGCTCGATGATCGTCTGCTGGCGCAGACACGACGAGATCTCCTTTTCGCTAGCGAGAAATTTCGCTCGGATTCCACGACAAGCACCACGTGTCCCGAGAACTCGCGCGAAATATAGTGACTCCGATCTTTTTATGGACCCACCCAGATAGCGCGACGAATGCGGGGGACTATTAAATCGGAAGCACGAGTCATCGCGCTGGAGCCAAAGGGGAGAGAAATCTGTGTGAAATGACCGTAGACGGAGGAAAAACTCCATTCTACCGATGAACGAAACGAAAATAAAAGTTTTAAAGCGAAGAAGGAAAAAATAGCGTAGGAATGGGGGGCGAGTACATCACCTGGTAACGTCATCCATCACGCGTCGTACCAACGAGAGTCGGAGAGCTCGTCAGTAAGAAGGGTCCCTCCCTCGCTTCGCGCGCAATTTGTCCTCGTCACGATCGACGCTCTAGCTTCCAAAATAAGAGCCACCGAAAGGGTGCGTTATAACCTTGTTATAAACGTTCTATATGCTATATATCACATCCACCTAGCCGACGTCCTGTCCATTAACTCCTCGTCCCAGGATATTAACATTTTGTAGATCGGCTCTTTCGTTTGAGCGTAACCGGGGGATGCGCTTTCGGAACAGCCTCGTAAAGCACACCCGGTGCTCCACACGACTACATCGCCAACTCTTTAACGCACTCGGTGTTTGGAAATTTTGTAATTGTTCTCTCGACTTCCATATGCAGTCGCCTCGCTGTGAACTCGTAGAAGTGCACAAAAATGACGACGAGACGACAAATAAAATTTCGAACGTCGTAAAATCTTCGCTGTGCAATAAAATTAGAATACCCAAACTGAGTCGTGTCTATATCATAACTATTCCGTTTCCGTTCTTCCCTATAAAATATATTTTTGATTAGACAGTTTTAGAACTTTTAGTTAAATAACAAATAAATGACAAAATAATACCAAATTAGTCTCAACACAACAGAACGATTCAAGTTAAATCGTGAAACGAGAAAGGTATTTGAACGAGAATTCACAATTGAGCACGTGAGATCCGTCTGCTTTAATAACGAAAAAAAAGCGTTGACAGCGCACACGTGCGATTTTTAACACGTCCGCTCGCGCGACATACGGTACTCGCGATAAGGCGCGATGCTTGCAATTAGGACCCTATTTTCCATCCTTGTTAACCCCGCGATTCGGCATTGTGCGTGGGTGCTATTGTTTTACTCGTCGTCAAACGAAATGGCATTGTTCCTCGTAATCAGTCGTTATGCGTTTTGTCAGTTCTTCAATTAACAGTCCTAAGGTTAAATAGCACTTACTGTTCCCCTAATCTGGAAAATCAAACATCGAGCGTAAAATGCAAGGACCGTAATCGATACGAAGATTTACCGATCAAACGTGCAACAGCGCGCACGAGCGAGCTGTCGGGAGAGAAAAATAAATGTCACACTCGGAATGTGAATGTTTACTCTAATAACTGACCCCTCGAACTTGGAAGATCACGGTCCCACAGGAGTAGGTACTCGAAAGGTCCTCGATGGTATGGGGTGTCGAGGATGCAGATGTTTATTTTGACGCACTGGCGACTCGCTTTTTGCCTTATTTTGTGTAATGTCGTTCGATTTTTATTGTACAATGACATCCGTGTTTACTGAAAAACATTCGAGTGTTTCAACACTTTGTCTCATTATTCTCTCTGCGTAAATAAAGAATTTCACGAGACGATAGAATTTCTCAAAGCCACACAAAGAAGAGACATTACGTGTAAACTACTTACCGATTATATGCTTCTACCAGTTTGTCGTTACCTAACCTAACCGTACCTTTGTTTTCTCTCATCTCCGGATTTTACCCTCTCGTCCGCTCTCTTCCGTCCGTTTCTTTATTCGTTCGCTTCATCGTGTATCGCCTCCTCTCCGCTAGTCTCGTCTTCTTTTTTTGGTCGTCAAATGCATAACCGCAACGCGCGAAGTTACTCGAGCGTTCCTTCGCAACATCGGCTCTTCTCGCTCGCTTCGAACGAAAACACCACCGGACCGGTTCGCCTCCGAAAAACCGCACAAATTTTTTCCATCCGGTGTATCAGTTCACGAAACCGTATAATTCGATATCGATAGCGTAATTTTATATCCTGTGCGAGTTTTCTCCGTCAACGATGCCAACGATAAAATAATACAAAGATGTATCAAACGTAGTAACGACACTTCGAATTAGAAATGGCGATGCAAGTCGAACGATTCTTAACGGTTGCTCGTCACGTAACGTCAGTGGTGGCTAACTTCCGGTAATCGATTCCGCTAGATCGATAATTCGATACGGATAATCGATATTCAATTCCACCGTACAATTAATAAAATAATCGACCGTGACGTAAATCGATTCAACACTAGACGCGTGAGTTCGATATTATTCCTAATAGAACGAAGTGAGTCGTTTATTTCGATATATGCATAGGTTAGTTTCGAGCATGTGAAATAGACAAATCTGTAAGAAATGGGAGTCGATGGGAGTGACTGTTTGGCCTTTCTGTTTAAAAGTCAGTAGAGCGCGGTTGTTCGGTTCACGAGTGTTACACGCTCGCCAGCTGCAAATATCGTGATGGGCTGACACGCAGAGCGAAAAATATACGCGTTCCGTCTAAGAAACGCGAAGTCCATCTGTTGTCGTGCGTGACCTCCTTCAATTACGCCGACACTCTCGACGAAGGGCTACTCTCTCTCTCTCTCACTCTCTCTCTAATGAGAAACCTCCCTGACGAGCTCTATTCGGAGGGGAATGATTTTACCGCTCGTTCGAAACTCGAGGGAACGTAGTTAAATTTTCAAACGAATTTAACGAATCTTATTAGGTTAGATTTAGCTGGCGTTATGCGAAAAGTAGACGTATCGTTTCGCTAAAGTAAATATCCGTTCTTTGTGCGTCCCGGTTGAAAAGAGCCGTCCGAATAGCTTGGATGTGACGTTTTTTTCCGAGTCCGGAAGGGGAGGAGAGTTGAAAGAGCGTTTTTAGGAAGAGAGATCGGCTCGATTAACTATGCGTAGTTGAATGGAGAGAAAAAAAAGAACGAAATGTGAAAACGTTGCTCCACCTTCTCGTCATTGTGTCCTCTTTGTGTCTCTTCTCGCAAAATGCGAGAGTGTCCTCCCTGTTTGTAGTTTCCCCTTCTTCGAGGGAGGTTCGCGAACATCGACCGTGTTTGCGAGCCCTACATAAGGGGTGCACTCGAGGGGTGACTCGCCCCTGTCATCGCTATCGCCCCCTTATTTCAGGGGTGGCGGGTACATCCCTTCCGCGACGACCAATCGGAGCTCGAGCACGCCCCGCCACCTCGCGCTCACCCCCCGATATAATTAGCCAATCCGAACGGCCTCTACGCTCGCTACCCTGGAGCAATTATATTTACGAGCCAATGATTTCCACGGCGTTTCTCGGGGGATTGCAGGTAAAAGAGAAAGAATATCAACGGAAACCGAACGTATGGGCAAATTGACTGACACGAGATACGCCTAACCGTTCATGTTTTCTTTTTGTTTAATATCAAAATTGTTTGCAGAGTACGCCGTTGGAGGTTAATTCGTCGCCTTGGGCGTTGTCGGAGGCCCGTCGTCGTTGCACGAGTCGATATCAGACGAGGAAGAGAGAAAAATGAGAGATGTCGATGATCCTTGCACAATGAGCGTTCGCGTTATTGAAACGAGATCCTTTTTCGCGATGATAACGATCTCGCGCGACCTCTACCTCGAGTATGCGAGGCCGCGAACGTAGGGAAAGAATATTCTCGAGGGGACAATGCGAGACTCGGAAGCCGGAGCTGTCGGTGAGAGAGGAGACATAAAGAGAGGAGGTAGCGCGTGTGTAGGAGCGCGTATCGGTTTCCGAAGACACCCCACCCGGTATAATCCGCTTAGCGCAGGTTCGGCTTGTCGTCGCCGTTTCGTCGTACGTCGATGTACGGTGCCATTGTTGCCGCGTTTTGTGAGAAAACAGCATTTTCGTCGCTCGAGGTGCCGACAAAAACGGAAAATCTTAACTTATCTCCGTCACAACAGAGGGATGAGACGATCCTTTTTTCCTTCTTTTTCTCTTTTACTTGCGCGTGGGAGAATGTCCACGCACCTGATGCAACGAACAACGAATCGTTATCATAGACGGTGCGTGAGAGAGAGAGAGAGAGAGAGAGAGAGGAATTCAAATGCGCCGATGACGAATGGGGAAAATGTTACAGTTATGCCCGGTCCGTTGCCGAAGGGTTGAACCGACTGGTGCGCCCACCCTTCTACGAGATCGAGAATCGCATGAATACATAATCCGTAAGCAAACAAGCGCCACGCGTATCCCGTTTTAAAACGATCGCGATATTTCACGGATTACCGAGATTCGGAGGCTAGTGTACGGGCACGAGAAAGAGATGTTAAACTGCAGCTCGTTTTTCGCAAACAAGATTCGAGAAAATTTCATCGGTCGAGAATCGAGCGAAACTAGCGAAATGTATTCTTCGATCACGTGCATATAAGCAACGAGTGCATCGATGTCATTCAGATTGTAATCAATGACGCAAAGCTTTTCTTTATCGCGATCGATTTGAAACGTAAAAAACCAATCTCGTGATTGATGACGTGCGAGTTTTCTAAACGAGTCACTTTTTTTCCATCTAGATCGATGAGGGAAACTTTCTTATCTGGCTCATCTCAATTTCGATGCGATACATTTACCGAGCCTCGTATTGAATGGGATTAGGACTGGTTATTCTCAAACTCATATTCAGTTACGTTTCATTTATTTCTCGAACATAAGTATAAGTTTATATTAAAGGTAATTACGTGAAAAGATAATATTACAACGTAATGGAGTTAAAATCCTCCGCGAGAGGCTCCGAACTTAACGAACATTTTGATTAAAGTTTCCGCATACATTCCTAATCGTTACTGTCTTACGAGAGCCAAGCACACATTCGAATTAAATAATTATTTACAGATGACAAAATGATTCTCACTTACAGTCACATTAGTAATACTATAATTTCATATATGGGACTATTTAAAAATATTTAAAAAATACTGTACATCGGCGATATGCAATGTTACGAAATTTACAAGTTTAAACGGCGTATACGGTTATTGCAGATTTTGGTAAAGACGAATCGAGTAAATGCATCGACTTGACTATCTCTGACTCTTGCGAGCAGGTAAAGTATTTGGGTTTGTGGATAAAAAAGCTTTTAAAAAAATTATACCAAGTACAAGAAGCGAAGCTGAATCGTAATCGATGCATTTACGCGATTTTTGAAACAATGATTATCGTTCATAAATGAATGAATGGTTTTGAAAAATCAAGTTGCTCCGTCTCGGAGACCCGTACGAAATAAAATATAATTATCATTCAGGGATAAATTTAACGAATCCAATTAGCGAAAATATATGCAGTCTATAGGACTATAACGAAAATGCATAATGTGGATGAGCACTTTGAATACATGTTTGCTTACACTTATGCCATCTTCTTCATCGCTTCTTTTCTCTTTCTTACAAAAATAAGTTGGACGGAACCGACGACGAGTCTCTCGTACTTGTTGAAAGACCAAAGTCATTAGGTACGGCGATCGGCTTGAGCTCCCAAGCCCCGTTCTTTTGTCGTCAGTGTTCCGTAAGGAAAAACTCGTTTCCGAGTCTTAGCAAGGGCCATTCGGCTGCACGAAACGAAAAGAGCCGCAATGAAACGCTTCGTTGATCACAGTCGAACTGACCGATCGCGGGATTTAATATAATATTGCACGTGGCTTGGATCCGGGTAAATGGAAGAAATAGGATCACGTAAAATAAAAGATATCAAAGGTGAGTGGCAGTTTCGGAAAATTGCAAAATCAAGCGTTACGGTAAGACGCACAGTCGGGATACAATCGATCGATTGAAATTATTGTTACTTGTAACAATTATAGTTCTACCAACGTAATCCTTGTTCGAAATTATTTTAGTCCCCATTGATAAACGTAATTTTCAACCGAGTATCGTACGAAAAATTGCAATATCTTGGACATTTATCGAATATTTGAAAATCACATTATAGAGACTCTGCGATGTTTCAAAAATAGAATGAAATGTGTAAATTTGCGCAATGTAACGCCAGTCAATTCGTATGTGGAACACGACATCAAAAGAGCGGGCGCTTTGTGAAACTTAATTTCACATAATTTCAAAATAAACCGAATTATATACACCAATAACTTACTCAATTATTTCAAATACTTAGCAAGAGCGTGACGTTTGATGCAAGCTCGTTGCAGGCACGTCTTAATGCTTTTGTTCGGAATATATACGATCGACGATGCTCTTTGTTAACTAAAAATGTTTACTGTTTTTATGAAATCTATTTTTCATATACATTGATCAAAGTACGACGAATTGACAACTTCGCGCTATGACCATATACCTGATTACCGTGCACGAGCACCAGCCAATAGAGAGACGAAAATTTAAATTGACACTGTCGTCAAGTGATGATACATCACAACGACAAATAAAATTGAACGCAGAATATCAATTCATTATAATTTAGAATATCTCGCTAATGCTGTATTTATAATTTTAATTTTCTTTAATTGAAAATAATTTTTCCTGCTTTAAAACACAGAAAATATAATTAGTAATTGTTATGTATAAGTATTAGATTGCAAATTTTTTAGTCCGACATTAGTAGTAAAATAAGGCACGTACAAAATGGGAAAAATTGATTCACTGATAATCATGTCTCAGAATTTTCTGAATTGAGAAAAATCAATCTCCCCCTGTTTACTTTTCATCGATTTCACAAGAAATTTATGGACGAATCGAATTAGTAAAAAATCATGCAATTTTGAATATATCATTTTTACATATTTTTAAAATCAGAGTATTGCATTAGTCATTTTCAATTTCACATGAATGGCCTCTTGAAAAAATATGTTTTTTTTTCGTACGTTAGGAAATTGTAGTCTTACCTACGCCTCATTTTATATTAATAGCTCGTCAGTACTTCACTCATATCACGCCATTCGATCTGAATTTACTCAAACCGTTGTCTTAAATACCAAGCGCACCACGTCGGCGTGGCGAGTCCGCTAGGTCAAGGTTGGCAAGAAGGCCACAAATATAGGCTTCACTCACACCTTACCAGATATTTTCTCGACTTATCTATGCCCAAAACTTACTCCTTATTTTCGTTATTCTGTCAAAATAATTCTCGATCGATCATTACAAACATTCTCACAGCTTCTTCTCATCGTGGATGAAAAACAATCGATGACAGGATTAAAAATTACACGTCAAAGGCCATAAACTTATTCCGTTGGAAATATATGCATTGGCTTGCAGTGGATACGTTACTGTCGATAGATTAGTTCCTGCATCCTTTCTTCTCTATGTTAAGATGTATGTGACAGAAAATTTTTCTTCGATTCACGCATGGCGTAAACAACGTCGTTCTGGTCACTCGAGGCTCCTGATTAGAACAGCCAACTCACGGAAAGAAGCACCTAATTTACCCGTCGTCGTTTGTTTTTTCAGCAGTAGACTACGTATTACCGATAATTTTTCATAACACGATACACACTTGTGGTACCTACAAAATATTAAATCAATAATTCTCTGTTTTCGTCATTACTATATAACTCTTTCCTTACCTCTCCTCTCGTGAAACATCTACCCCTATCGTATGAAGCGGTGCTTCTACATTTGATTTTATCACTGATGCGAAATTTCGCAAAATAAGTCTCAGGGCCGATAAACCTACGGTTATATACCTGCAACAGAGAGAATCAATTTTAAAATCAATTTTTTTGCTAACTATTGGAAGCGACAGTATTTCACGTTGCATCGAACGCAACGAAACGTGGTATCGTTGATCTGGATGAACAAAAAAAAAATAATAGGAGTTAGGATGGACAGAGAAGAGAGCAGTGATGCGGGAGAGTACGTGAGGACAGCCGGTTTACGTTACATGCACGTCCCGGTGCCCCGTCACGCCTAGTTTCTGCCGGAACGCATTATTAGCCCGTAACGACTCCAATAAATAACGATAGGAGCCAAAGGCTTGTCGCGAATTTGACGCGGTCGCTTTTACACGCTCCGATAAAGGGTTCGCGTAAATGTAACATAAGAATCGACGTGACGAATCGCCGATCGATATCGTCATTCGAATTCCATGTGAAGAATAAATTTGTGATAACTTTTATTCTTCAATTTTTGCCAAATAACTTTATCATACAATAAAATTGAAACAGATTAATAAATAGTTTTTTTTTTCTTCAAATGTGAATGTAAAAATTTTTTAAACAAATGGTTGTTCGATTGTATTCAAATTATTTGTAATAAAAAATTCTGAATTAATTGTATAGTAGAGTATTTTCCAAAAAATGGTCTTTCATTTCAACAGAGCCAGGCCGAAAATCTGGAATCGCAAAACGATCGGGCGTAACAACCCCTATTTCGGGTGACACGCGCCATTCGAAATATCCGAATATATTCATCGACCTTTTTTTCTCACGGGACCAGCCCACTCTAAAAGCCGAAACGAACTAACCGTGAAAATTATGAGTAGTTATATGCAAACTGAATAGTTAAATGTCGAGACGTGTGTGATGTTTACTCGAAAATTTGCCGCTCACATCGATAATAGAGTAAAATCACTACGTGAATACTGGAAATACGATCAAAGATAATTGCCAAATCACAATACATATCATAACGTGAATGCGTATATTTCACAGTAGTTGAAACAGGTGTTTTCAGGTGAAAATGATTATATACGGAAAGATACGATACAGTGTTACGTCACGAGATTGCGAGTAACAGCTGTTAAGCGGTAGGCAATTAGTTCTACATTTCTATGGTATTGACCGTAAACAGTCACGATTGTGTGTGTACGTTTTAGTGAGAGAAGCCTTTATAAGACGGCTGTTTTCTGTTACAGTCGATTAATGCTAAGGTAGACAATAGAGAATGATTTTCAGGATGAACGAACGTCGATAAAGTTTCGAATAAAACGTTAAATGAAAATTATGATGATATAATAATGACGTTTATCGAGATTTTCATTTCATTTGACAGGCCACACAAGAAACTTAGTTCGGATATAGAGAATTATATCACAAAAAAGAAAACATGGAAAACTATCACTCGATGCTATTCTTCAATGAAAAGTAAAAAGTATATATTTTATATGAGAACTGTGGGGATTTTATCAACATATGCGTGATGCACACGCGCACTTGAAAATTCAATGCTGCAGACAATAAACCAGCGATAGAAATGAATTCAGAGTTTGAATTTGCATCTGGCGCTATCTTTCATTGTTTTGGCTAATTTTATGAATCCCCCTTTTCAACGCACGACGCGTCGATCCGATTTCCAAGTCTGTCTAAATTAGTCATTCCCATAGAACGTTCGAAAGGGATGGACGCGCGAGCGTGTCAAATGCGACCCCTTTTAAAATACCGTGTTTGCCCTCGCATTTGGGTTCGTGCACGCGTACCACTACCTATATGAATTGGTAAAAGAGTTGGTGTACTCCCGTGAGCCAAAGGGTAGCTCAATTTTCATACATGTGTTATGAGTTATGATAAAAATATTATTATAAAAAATGATCATCTTACATTTCATATTTACTCTGGAGGAGATCACCGATTGGACCCAGTAAGGAATTGCAAAGGTCCAAGTTCCATATCGTCCTAAATAGAATGAGAATTGGTTGGTTTATTGATTTTCATTTATTATACGACATAGGAAACTTACGGTTTTAATGTAAGGACACTTAATAAATCTACAATGACTGCCAAATCATTCATTGCCACAGCTGAATCGATAGCGGCCTGTAACGAAAAAGATTTTTACTCATAGATAACCAATAATAATGTGAAAAATCGTCAAATATAATGCATCAAGAGCTTATAATTATTACTTTTAAATCCTTATTATGCCATAACGAATACACAATTTGCAAAGAACGTTGACGACTGGTGAGTACAGCCATCATTGATTCATGACCACGCATCATACTGTTTAAAACTTCGGCTTCCGACATCTCAGCAAGAACTCCCATCTGTGAGTAGCCTAACGTGGAAGAGCCGGAAAAGTTTTGCTAAAATATGAATATAAATTTGTTGATGAAAACATCATAGAAACAAGATTATATTAAAATAAATTGAAAAATATCTCACAGGAAGGAATGTCTCAACATCTAGGCCATATGGTTTATCAGCCGTCATTGGTACGAAATCTTCCTTTTCTAGCGAATCTATCGTTGGCTTTAGCGCACTAATCCGAATGTCCGCTTTAAGATTCGGTGGTACTTGTGCTTTATTGTTCTTCTTAGCTACAGATGCGGTACGTGCAGAAAGTGGTTGTGATGTAGGAAGATTTCTATTTAAAGATGTCGAACGTGACTGCGCGGTATTTGGTCTATTTAACGCAGGGTCCGAAGGACTATGCCTTATACTACTAATTCTTGAAAAATTATACAAATCATTTAAGTACATGAATAAATTCTATATTATATTCTACTATCTATATTATACTTACTGCACTGGAAAATCACTCTCGTACCCCGGTTCATTATCCCGGCAGCTGTTCTGTCTTTTTAAATAATGCTTTGGAGAATCTGGACTGGGAACACGGTTTTTCGATTTTCCATCATCCATAACCGGATGAACGGCGGCTACACGGGGAGTTAAGGTGGAATTCGAACGCTGTGGTCCCAAAGGTTGAGGTGGTGGTATTTGATTGTTGGATTGAACCCTCTTACCCGGGAATGGAGTAATATTTTGTTTTAATGGAGGTATAGTTAAAACTTTAGAATTTCTAGCTAAACTATTATTTGCTAGAAGATTCGTTCTAATTTGGCTTGTAGCCGTTATCATGTTCTTTTGTATTGGTAAAGATGATTTTATCGGTTGAACACGTACAGGAACTGGTTTCGCTACTGAAGATGCTGGTACTGACTCCGACGTTAACACAGCTGGTAATGGTTCTAATGACAGCGTATCATCGTTACTCATAATATTCAAATCCGTCATTGAAGTTGATATGTTCTCTAATATTTGTGGTTGTGCAGGATCTGAAATAGAACAAAATCAGTTTAAAAACGATTCTGGTGCGCACTTATACTACTTATAACCGTTTTACATACAAAAAAATTAGTTTACATTTTACAATCATAATATACAGGTTAAGATATTAAATAACGTGAACCATGACTTACCTATATCTCGAGGCTCTGGAAAAGCCTCAGGTTCCGTTGGTGGTGTACGCGATACTGTAACATATCATGCAAAACATGCTCATTCACAAACCATACAGAGATTTTATGGTTTTTTAAGCATTCGTGTAGTAAACTAATGACTCACAAAAAAGTGGTTATAAATGAAAATGAAATGACTATCAATATCACAATCACAGTTACATAATGCTTCAATGTTCACTCTGCAGTGACATAATACTTACATGCTCTATTTGGTTGAAAAACGTGTTGATATTCGGCAACGCTTGGTATATCAGCAAAAGTTCCTTCATCTTCGGGATCTGTACCTGATTTTTCGGCTTCTTCGATAGTTCTTACGTTGAGCCTAAAATATACAACGCGTTATTAAGAGTTGAAATTTATTTTTGAATAATAAAGCATTAAATTTACGTGTGATTTCTTTGGCCAGTCGGTCGCTCACGCGAGAAACTTTTTCTCAAAGAGTTTCCATGGTTAAATGGTGAACTAGATGTAGATACATCTTCCATAGAAGGTGTTTTTTTTAAATTACAAACATAGAGTACAACAGTCGCTGCATGAGAGCTTGCACCAATCTAAAAATCATAATGAATTATTATATTAAAACGATATCTAAGAATATGCCCGATATTCATTTTTTTAATTAATTAGGTTACCAATTGATTGTGAGCTACAGCAATATCTTGTACTTTTCCCCAACCAGTTGTAATTGAATCCAATGTTCTTGCTGGCTCCCAACCATAAATTTTCAAATTGTCTTGACTTCCAGCAAAAAGGCATTCACCTCCTTGACTGAAATATAGGCACCTATACAAAATACAGATTGTAATAGAATAGAAAACTCATTGATTCGATTGGCTCAATGAAACCCAAGTCAATTCTTTTCGTTCATTTTACATGCCTTATAGCAGAAGACTCGTTTTTGTCGGTTGAGGATACCAATTGAAAAGACTCTAGGTCCCAGAAATGAACTGTTCGATCTGTACTGCCACTTGCCAGCAAAAATTCATGAGGATGGAAATCAACAGTGGTTGCTGCACCTCTATGTTCTGTAAACTCTCTAAGTTGACGACCTGCTCTTAAATCCCATAACTATAACATACATTTAATTATCATTAACTCTTCATTCAAATTCTTCAACATGAAATCAGATTGAGTCTAATCCACCTTCACCATTCCTTCTTCTCCTGCACTAGCTATCCATTGTCCATCCGGACTAAACTTCAAACTATTAACTGCTCTACTGTGTCCCTTGTAGGTAAATATACAACCTTTTCTTCTAATATCCCATAATTTAATAAATGTATCCAAACTTCCTGATGTTAACAAATCTCCATAAGGATGGAAATCCATACATCGAATTCCAGCTTTATGACCTGTTAATGTACGAGCTAATTTTGCATGTTCCAAATCCCAAATTTTTAATGCTCCAGTTTGCGAACCAGCACAAACTAAATCTTCTGTTTGACCAAATCTTACACATTCTATTGGTGTAGAATGGCCACTCAAGCTCTATAAGAAATCATATTTTTTCAGTGACATTAATAACTTATTATTTTTAAATATTGGGTAAAATATTACCATAATACAATTTTGCTTCCCAACTGCCCATAAATTGACTTTTTTGTCATCGCCTCCAGTAACTAATACACGACCAGATTTGTGACCTAATGCCAAGCAATTGACATTTGATGTATGGGCAATAAAGTCGTCTGTACGAATAAAATCATTATTTATTATATAAAACGAATCAAAATTTCATTGAACATTACTCAATAACTCTATTCTCTAAGAATAAGTTGAAGGTTATAACCATAATTGGTAACTGATTTTAAAAAGTACTAAATTTGTTATTCTGACAAGACTTGTGAACATCAAGTACTTAAAAGATTTTATGAATGATAGTGCAGTAGTTGGTTATGGGGTAGATTGAATAAAAAAGCATCTTAATCAGGGCAAAGAGAAGAATGTCAACGTCTCTTACGGAGTTTCCATGATCTCTTCGTAGATGAAGCCATAGTCCGACTACAGTTACCAAACGTACTCTTTTAAAGAGTACGTGTACTCTTTTTACATTCTGATTTTTTTGTACTGTTCTTTTTAACCCTTTTCTGACTTTATTATTTTTTTCCTAAATTTGTGAAATAGAGAGAAAGTAAACAAAATGTTAGGAAGAGCCGAGTAGAGCCGAGTGGCGTACAAATATATGCACATTCGCCACAGTCAGATCTCAGATGGCACACAAGACGACATATATGGAACCTTTCCAATAGACTTCGCGTTGAGTAAAATTCATGAGAGATTGGTCCAAAAGTAAACCTAACCTTTGTACCGACCAATTATGTTCGTGCAAAGTGTACTTGTGCTTAATAGTACTTTAATTGGAAGACAGCTCTTATGAAATTCGCTGTATATATATATATATGTATCTATGTTGTATTTGTTTAGCACCTTTGCTTTGTATTTTTATTGTTATATAGTTTTTATTAATTTATGTTACAATGCAGTATATTATATTCTACAATTTTAAAAATTATATTAATTATTTGATTCATATTATAATGTATTAGTTTCATTTAAAATAAAAATTAGATTGATGTTTTTTTCCATCCCGGTTATTTAATTTCTTTAAAATGTATATCTATATGTAATCATATACTCTTTGATCATATGACCGCATGACAGTCCACTAAGCGTGCATCAAGCTGCCATCTATTATTATTTATTTATTTATTATAATTTAATATAATATCACCTTTAAATTTTAAATTTCTTTATTTCATTTATATTACACACAGTTTATTTATAATCGAAAGAGAAACAGATTGATGACTTTACCAGTATTTTTTCTATGCCATTGTAATCTGAAACAATTTAAACTTGTATTAGAAAAAATAACAGCATTATATTGTAATATAGAATATTCATCTAACATCAGATAGCAAATACAAAATTAAAATCACGGCATTCATAGATCTTGGTGGTTAAAAAGATTTCATCATACAAGATTATCATTTGAATTAAAATGCAGAATGATATAATATTTTAAAATATTCAAGTACCTTTTCCAAATTGGGAAATAACTTCCCACTTTTATTTTATTTCTTGATGAACCCTAAAACAAATAATCCATACATTAAAAAATCCCATTTTTCAAATAAATTAATCAATTTAATTCATAATAAATATTAATAAATAATTGTTTAATCAGATAGCAAATACTATAAAATCATGGCATTCATAGATCTTGGTGGTAATGCTAATTTCATCATAATATCGAATTTTTAATAAAGACAGAGAAACATGAAAGAAGTTTATCTTACCTTCACTTTCCTATAGGGAAAACGACCAGGCATACTCTGTCCAATTCTGAAAATTAAAATGAAATATTCTATTAGTACAATATCAATACAAATCGTTAATTAATATAGTTTGAATTTTTTCAGATAGCAAATACTGTAAAATCATGGCACTCATCGATCTTGGTGGTAATGCGAATTTCATCATGAAATTGATGTTTTCATAAAAGCAAGTTAAACAATATATAATAAAGTAATGAATCCTACCTTTAGCCTCCTGGAGTAAAAAATACTATTCACAGAACCATCATCATGAGATCTGTAACAAAATATTAAATTACTAAGAAGTTATTTAAAGTATTAATTTCAGGCTTTTAATAAAAAAATTTTATTCAGATAGCAAATACAGTATGTGAATAATCATGGCATTCATAGATCTTGGTGGTAATGCGAATTTCATCATGAAACTAAATTTTTAGCAAGAGCAAATTAGAAAATAATAAAAATCTTACCTTCAATTTTCTGGAGTAGAAAATATCATTCACTGAACGATCATCTTGAGAACTGTAACAGAATATTGAATTACTTAAAAGTCACTTAACATTTGATTTCATGTTTGTAATGAAAAATTTTTCTTCAGATAGCAAATACAGTATTTTAATAATCATGGCATTCAGAGATCTTGGTGGTTATACAGTTATCATCATTTTAGGACTGAATGAAATTTTTCATGCAAACATAGATTACAAAGTTTAAAATAAATATATTTACCTATTCTTGTAATTCTCAACTGTAGATAGTGCTGTGAATAATCTAAAATGAAAATTACTATTAGTCATAAACACAATTTGTCAGATAGACGAAATAAAGTATGTTCATGGATAGTGGGAAATGATTAATAACCACAATACTTCTATGAGGCAAAATTAATTTCTAACTATAATGACATTAATAATTATATCTTTCTTACCACTCTTTATGTATTCATTCTGTGTAAATTAAATTTTGCCTCACAGATGTATTTCACAAAAATTTACATGAAAATTATTTATTAAGCTTAGAAACAATCTAATCGGTTTTTTTGGTGACTCTGGTTTTCTTAGCTGGTAAAGGCTTCTGTGACCTCAAAACAGCGCTGGCACGACGAAGAGCAGCCTAACATTTGAAAATTATTCTTTGTATTACTCTGATTAAAAATGGACTTTAATATCACTCATTAAGTTAAAATAAAATATTTTCTAAAATATACTGAATATTAACTAACCTTTGTAAGGTCGACACGATATTTGTTTGCTTTCAACAAAGTCCTCAATTTGTGGAGAGAACGACGAGCTCCAGATACCATAGTTCTCTTAACTGTGGCTTTTGCTGGTTTGTTGACGCACCTAGCTTTCTTGTAAACAACAGTGAATCCTTTCTTGTCAGCAGCATCAACAATACCAACACTCTTACGGTGAACAAGTCCAGAGTAACGGTAGCTGCTAAGGTTCGTGAGATTGTTAGGTTCCTAAAACAGCAAACAAACAATGGAACTTGAATAAGATGTATTATCATTTAAATTTTTCATGAATTGATTATATTTACCGTTGAGAAGGGCTTTTTAACATTGCGCTTCTTCTTCAAGAAGGCATTGTTGTTGCGAATGATCATCCAGTTCAAATGAGACGACATTTTGAAGTCTGAAAATAATTTCATATTGTTATAAAAAAATTTTATTGTACTATATCGCAATTAGAACATGAATATCAAAATGAAATTGTACAGTTTCATAGAAAATATAAATTTTAATTAAATGCAGAAGGCCATATGAATTCTATCAAGCTTGGCTTTACATTTTGATAGATTTAAATTGAAATATACAACGAATACAATATACTCATATATCAACGGATAAAGTAATATCCCGTTTAAATATTTTTTAATAAGAACTTAAAGTTGTGAAAAATTATAAATGTTTTTTAATTAAGAATTATTCTCACCACGTGCAACAGCGCAACGTAAGATTTAAGAAAAGAAAGAGTAAGACAAGATGGCGACTATAGTAGCCAAATCTCGCGATACTCACATCCGCTATTGCTCGGCCGGTAGCGTGAAAAAAGAGATCAGCTTCGGAACATACTGAATCACCTAATTCTATAACAGCGTGTGGCCAATCAGGTTGTAATGTCGACGCACGGGTTGTAGTTAGATCTGGGCTTTATATTAAGGTTAAGTTTTAACGTTTGGTCAGATCCTGCGAATGTGCAGTTTAAAATATTGATTTGTTATATTATAAATAAAACAAAATTGATATTGATCAATTTAATAAACAGTAAATTTTTATTACTATTTTTAATAACCTAATTGTGTTCATGTTGAATATTGTATAGAATATTGTTTTCATGAACCGCTTTGTAATTTAAGTCGACGTCAAGTTTAATTAAATTTTAATAATTTGCAGATAATGTGGCCTATAATAACACGTATCGCTACTAGATATGCGCCATATATAACTCTTCCATTCGCGGCTGCAATTGGATTTCTTGGTTATCATTTAGAAGGATTACTATCCGATAAATATACACCTCCAACAGCACCAGTCGTTCAGCAACGAGAGGAAAGATTATTAGAAAAAATAGACAGCAATGCTCCGAAGAAGAAACATAATCCATTAGAAGTAAATCTTTCTCCGTCGCTCTCATCTTAACATCTGTTATCTTATAATCTGTTTTATTTGTATATAGAGAAATTGATCGATACTTGTTTTCTAATATAATTTATAAAATTAATTTTTGTAAAATATAACGAGAATAATATTTATTCAATGTTACTAAAATATTTATTCCAAGGTTTATATTTGTATAAATCATAATTTTTATTACATTAGAATGTCAACGATATAGACTGAAACCAAATTCATTTAGAGTTGAAAATTAGTACTCTACTCCAAATTTGTATGTTACAGTATGATAGTATTCGTCGCCTGGTCTCAGAACACTATTGGGAAAGTTTGGCTGTAATTGAAAAATTATACTGTTTAGTAATTTTTATTAGAATTTAAGAAGGAAAACTTACATGATTAATCGCATCTGGATAATTCTGAGTTTCCAAGCAGAATGCAGCGTGTTTGAAATACTCTTCAGAATTTTTTCCTAAAAGTCCTGGTCCTTGAGCAGGTAAGAAATTCGAAGTATAAAATTGAACTCCTGGTTGATTCGACTGAACCGTCAAATGTATTCCTGATCCTGGGTGCAGTACCGCTGCAACCATTTTTGCTACATCTTTATTTTCAGAATTATTGATACAAAAATTATCATCGAAACCCTTATTGGGTAATTTATCTATAACATCTCCAAGAATTATCCAATTTTTCAAATCCATTATTCCAGTTACCGGCTGTATTTCTCCAGTTGGAATACTCTCTGAATCGGTTATGGTATAACGATTGGCATTGATCATAAATTTGTGTTTGTACAATTCTGACGCATTTGTGGCCTGTAAAATTCTCAAATGTACAATTTGAATTTATAAAAAAAAAAATATCGACTTACATGGCCAGCCAAATTGAAGTAGCTATGATTGGTGAGATTGATTATAGTGGGTTTGGTGGTATAAGCTTTCATATCTATCGAGAGCTCTCCATTATCGGTTAATCTGAATATAACAACAGCTACGACAGATCCAGGGAAACCTTCATCTCCATCTGGACTAGCCAGAGACATAACAACCCTATCTTCCCGAATATAGGCATTCCAAACTTTCGAATTCCAACCTTTGAACCCACCATGTAAAGTGTTGTTACCAATGTTTTTGGATACATTGTAAGTTACTCCATCGATCGCAAATTGACCTTTTCCTATACGATTAGCTACTCTTCCCACTGTTGCTCCAAAATATGGGTTACTTTGTTGTAGATATCCTTAAGTGGAAAAAGAATTAAATAAAACCTCGCCAGTGACAAATTTTTCAGTCCAATGTAAATGGTTACCTGCCATATCGTCAAAACCCAGAACGACGTCTCTGATTTTCCCATCTTTATCTGGTGTGCGAATCGCTCTTATCGTCGCACCATAAGATATAATTTCAACCTCTTGACGATTATTATTTTTTAAGGTAAATAATTTCACCTCTTCTTGCCCAACGTAGCCCCATGTTTGTTCGGTAATAGATGTCGCCTGCATTGGTATCGCGAGTAAAACGAACTGCGCTATAACTAAACAGATAAGATGACCTTCCGACGTTAAATGCATGATGTGTTGCGAGTATATCGGCTTTATATCTTGACGCAAGGCGTTATCCGTCAAATTTTTATTATGGAATTCTCCACTAGTGTGCACGAAGCGATTATTGCGACCGGCAATTGAATTTATTATGGAATTGACCAACTCCAAGCGAGCGTAATAGACACTGCCTCAATCTGGACTTCGCCAAGGTTCTTTTTTTTCCTCTTCATTTCGTACGGACGAGGTGAGCCTGGAAATGTACTGAGTGTCCAAAAAATATAAGACAATAAGCGCTCGTTGAGAAACAAATTTGCCTCTTATTAGACTCGGCAAATTGGGGAAGCATGTTATGGGAAGGATGTAAACTGAGTAAATTGAAGCGAATGAATTCTTTGCTATTCGCTTTGTAGATTCGAATGGAAGAGGGGTCGGTCTTTGTATCTCGTAGTAATACGAGCTCGTCAAGAGCAGTCGTTATTGAATGCAAAATCGCAGGAGCTCTTTATTTTCTCTACGTACGAGCCTCCGGGCGGGAAGGTCCGAACGGCGCGTTTCTTTTCACGTGTAGGCGTCGAAACCCATCCGTACTGTGGAAACAGTAAGGTTTTCTTTCACTCTTTTTGTTCTCTTCCCTTTTTTCCCACCTTTATCCCCCGCTTATCTTCTACGTCTTCTATTTCTTCTTTCTCCCCTTTTACACATTTTACAAGCGGCGGACGAAAGTCGGTCGCGAGATCAGAAAGAATGTCAAACGAACAAGAGGCTTTTATTTCTTTCTCTCTCGCCCATTCCCTTTTTCTTTACCAATGGATAATGAAGCTCCAGGACTCACCCAATTACTTGCAATTTAATTACAATCGAGAGTAAAATCCGCCTGAGCATGACGCCGTGATTAGCTTAAAATATAAGCGAGGCGCCATTCGTTTCATTTGTCGCGGATTAAAAGGTCATTTCAATTGTCGTTCTTAATGCATACAATTCCTCTCGCACGGAATGTATAAAGGGAGAAAAATTCGTCCCCGAACGACGGGAGATAAAAAAAGATCATTTTTTTAATTTTCCACGCGAACCGCAACGTTATTTATTCATACTTCGTAATTACTTGAGCATTCGCTCGCGCAAATTCATGTTAATACCGTAGAAAGTTGCGGATTTGCACTGTTAAAATTTCCGTGAACCGCAGGAAAAGTTCCGTGGGGCATTCTAGTTGAAAAGTTTTTCGAAAAAAGGAGACGGAAAATTGCATAAGTATATATCGAAGCGATTCCGGTGAAATTTTCGCAGATGTTAGCTACGGAGATAAAGGATCTTCTATCTCTCTCTCTCTCTCTCTCTCTCTCTCTCTCTCTCTCTCTGTTCCTCTCACTCTTCCCCCTCTCGCGTAATGCACTCTCCTCGTATATTAACGTT
This sequence comes from Goniozus legneri, assembly GCA_003055095.1. Lineage (NCBI taxonomy): Eukaryota > Metazoa > Arthropoda > Insecta > Hymenoptera > Bethylidae > Goniozus > Goniozus legneri. The sequence continues at coordinate 7,402 of NCVS01000573.1, read as the reverse complement.
GCGAGATGGAAGGAGAGAAAGAGAGAGGGAGCGAGAGAGGAAGCACCGGAGCACTTCGTATTCACCCCTTTTTTGCGCGATCTCTCTTCGGTGAACGAGGTCCGAAGGGTATATAGGCCGGAAATACTCAATGAAAAATAAGGGCCGAGCGTGATTTTTCGGAAAAACCGGAGAACATCAGGGTCTCTCAAATCGCGCGTCTTCTTCGAACTTTGAGATTGCTATTCCGGCGATAGCTGCACGGTTTTTACCGTAAACGAGCTACACCGAGGTTCTCCTATCGCCCTATAACAAAAACGAAATACGAGAATAGCGTCCGATACGATACGAGTGTCTGATATCGTATACGATAAAAGGAAAAAACCTATCTCATTCAAGGATACGCTCACCGATAAACAGTTTTTGCCAGAAAAATAATTAATCAGCCCTAATTTGAATTTCCTGTTATTTCGAGATGGCGGAAAAACTCAACAAGGTTTCTCATTAGCCGTTCTCGGTGAAATTAGCGCGACTCGATGGACAAAAAGTTTGAGAAACGCTGGTCGAACACTCGGCCGTTCGGATCGGGCGTGTCGAGAAGCCAACGGCTAACGATTGATGATCCCATTCTTCGACTACAACGATACATTTTTTCTCGACTCCTCTTTTTCCCTCTCGTACACGCCCTCTTCGTGTTCTTTATTTCCACCCCGTGCCTGTGATTATGACGGGACAATTTATCGCCTTGCGATACATCGATGAATTAAGGTGGAACAGGTACCGAGGAAAGAAACGAAATTGAATAGTCTCGAGGCAATAGAGATACGCGCGTGTTCGAATATGTAGCGATTTTGCAACAACCTAGTGATATACGAGTTCGCTTATCAGCTTTCCGCAGATTTCACGCGAAAAAAGGGAAAAGAGAGGAGGAAAAAGATTCGCGAGAGAGCGATAAGCACGACTCGTTCTCTCTTTCACGCTCGCCTCTAACGTACCAATGTAATTACGGACGCGTTACTAATTTTTTCGTCCCGCGTCCGTCTGTTTATTCCATACGCGTCTCGGGAAAATACGCTGACCTGCGTGTAACTGGTTCTGCGTTACATTGAGACCCGTCAAAAAGAAAGACTTTCTCTAAATTTTTTTCTCCCATCCAAGTTGAAGTAACTTCGCCTTACAGAATCCCGTCGAGACTATTAAAAACTTTTCACTTGGAAACGTCACGAGTGGAGCATGAGAGAGAAAAAGTCGAGAATGATATTCGGGCGATAAACAAACCTCGAGTGGAGACGAAAAATCGAGACTGGAGTGTCTCCACGCTGGAGGCGAGTAGATAAAAGAGAGAGAGAGAGAGAGAGAGAGAGAGGACTAAAGTGAAGGGGATGTAATTCTACAGTGCGCGTTCCGTTATTAATTTAGAGAGGCTAGTATCAAAGTCGGGTGTCACGCGAGGCTAATTAGTCCCACGCGACGCGACGCCAGGTACTTACCGAACAAAAAGAGATAGAGATAGATAGAGATAGAAAGATGCTTTTCGGATTAAGTCGTGTGTAGATATCTATACGAATATCGCAGAATTCATCGGAACGAGAGCAAACGGAATCGATTATACCGTTTCTCAGTTTGCCCTTTGTACAATTCCAGCTTTTCTCCTTTTCCGGTCCCCTAGCTCGACCAACTGCGATAATCTCTTTTATAACGTTCCACTGGACGAACGCTCTAATGGAGGAAAATAATAACAATTACATGGTCTCGCGCCTCCTGGCTCCTGCCTACCGATATTTCAACGATTTCACTGTGAAATCGCCGGAAAAATATTTCTCTCTCATCTGTGATTCAGGGTTTAATTAAATCTCTATAACGCGCGTCAGTTATCGCGTTACAACGCTTCGATGAGCGAAGATTCGGAAACATTTACAAATACGTTCTGTCGCTCGATGCTCTCGATAAATCTGGCAAAATTTTCCATACAAGAGAGAAAGAGAGAGGTATCGAGAGAAAATACTCAACGTTATTGAAATTGACACGTATCACACGACTGGACTAATTTGGCCAATGGAATTTTCGTTGAATTTTCGTTCGCTAACGATATTTATATTCGCGAACGAGGCTGAGTTCTATTCGCAATATCGCTGGAAGAGAGAGAGAGAGAGAGAGAGAGAGAGAAGCCGTAAAAATAAGAAGGCGGAAAGTCGCCGATAATAGGGCGAGGGAGACGTTAAACGGGACGAATTCGCGTATACACGGTCGATCGTATAAACGTCACTACAGCTCCGAACCCCCCTGGCAGTGTTGTTTGGCGTTGAGGGTGCGCGACTCGTTGGCGCCGCGCCCCAACCCACCCTCTCCTCGAGAACCTTCGTCTGGAAATTTGGTACGACCGATCGCGTCCGACTAATGCCCGTCCTCCTCCACTCGCTCCATACGTCCGGAAATTCCAGTTTGTTCGACTTCTCTAATGGAGGATGATATTTCGAAATTCGACAATTATTTTAATTGATCCCTCGGTTTTCGCATACGAGATTAACGCGACTACCCTCTCGTGTTTAACATCCTAAGTACATATTTGAATGTTCCGCTGGACGTCTCGTCGGACATCATACGCGGCCTGAATAACTTACGCGCCGCTCCAACCTTCTCTCGCGTTTTTCAGCATTAACGATCCTTCCCGAGTTCTGGAAAAAATACGAGCGGGCGCGGTACGAATAAATCGGATTGCATTTTCATTAGCATTGGAGGTTGTACGGAAAACAGGAACAAACGAGATGCGTGTTCTCGAAAACTCTTTCCCCCCTTCTCTTGTCTGCCATGCGTGACACGTCGTGAAAGTATTTACAAGTTATTACGCGACAAGCCCGACTCGGTATAGGGAAGAAACAGGGAGGCGAGAGTCGAAGCTCTCGAGACGAACTTTCTTACCGCACGAACGGCATAATAATTTACTCATATTCATATTCATAAGTGGGGGCCCAGCCATGCATATTCGCGTCTCACCAGAGGGAGCGAAAGCTCTGGCTCGTGCCTTATTTCGCAAGATTGAAAGACGATATCGCGAGGAATCGATGTAGCGATGAATCGGGCGCTGATTGCTCGATCCCTCAAGTCTAACGCCGAGGGTCTTCCTCCCTCGTCTTCCTCTCTCGCACCCAACGAATATACATTTCTCGAAATCAAACTCGGGGAGAAACTCCAAAATCTCCCAAGATATCTGCCGTAAAAGAAAAAATAAACAACAGCAAGCAAAAGGCAAAGAGAGAGAGAGAAAGAAAGAGAGAGCGCGCATGAGAGAAAGAGAGAGAGAGGAGGAGGAGAGAGTAAGAGACAGAGAATCCAAATTAAAATTTTAATTTAGCGCTTTATCTCGACGGCAGCTGGTAGCTGAAACTGGGT
>NCVS01000572.1:40504-54478 GCA_003055095.1 Goniozus legneri | reverse complement strand
ATTTTTACCATAAGGAGAAATATTCTAGGTAAAAAAATACTTTTTTTTCAGTGTATTCTAGTTTCTTATTTTGTATAACTGTTTTTATAATAATTAGGATAAGATGTACAATTTGTGGCCACTTTAAATAATTTTATGTCTTTAATTAAAAATTAAATTAACCTTCAAAGGGCTGGCATTTTTTTTATGTAGGTACATATTCTCGAATTGAAAAATCACAATTATATGATAAATGAATACTGTATACAGTCTATATAATTCAGAGGGAATTTTCACTCGAAAAATATTTTTTTTCATATTCTTTATATCTTTTATGTTTTTTTAACAGTTATTATAATATTTTATTATCATTTTATTCATTACTAATTTAATCTCATTTTTTATCAATTTTATCACTTTTCTCATTCAATATTTCATTATGTGGGTAACAACATCGATGTGATGCAGAACAGAATGATTATGAAGTACATTCATATACATAAATGCATATATTCTATATATTTATGCATTAATAGAAACTACTATAGTGACGATACCAGCCCTCTAAGGTTTTTCAATTATAAATTGTCACAAACGATACATCTACCCTTCGAGCCTCTCTCGGTATAGAGAAGGAAAATTTTCGTTGCTCGGTTACCTCATGACATTTGTGCAGAAGCCAGTGCAAGGTCGAACGCTGTCGGGCAAACCCTTGCACCTAGGGCAGTGGGTCATCCTGAGCAGGGCCTTGTAGCAGGACTCCTGCTGGTGCGAGTTGCCAGCGAAGAGGGCGCTGTCCGTACGATCGAGCACGGTCTTGCCGAGCGTGAGAGCCTGAAGAAGGACTCTGGTCGCCTCTAAGCTCTTGCTCATCGACTGAGACACCTGACTCGGTATATCGCCGAAGGGCTGAATCGTGTCCATGCCTTCGTACAGGCAGTTCTTGAATTTGGCGGTGAAGTCTCTCTGATCCCCGCGATTTTGCGGATTCACAGCGCGATGATAGGCTATGGGGAAGAGCCTGGTGAAGAACTCGACGAAACGCTCTTGCAGGGTGTCCCTGGTGAGCGGCTGTTCTAGGGAATCCGGCGTGTTGTACGGCGATACGTAATTCACCATGGCTTGGTAGAGGGAAGTTATCGAGCTCCTGCTCGACGCCGCCATAGATTTGTAAACCTGATTGAACAGCGTCAGGGTCTTGTTCTCCGATTGACGAGCCAGTGACGTCACGCTATCTGTAAAACAGTACGTTCGCAATTTAAACTGTGGAATTATTGTTGACTTTTTTTCACAACTTTTTTCAAACAAAAATATAACAATGTTATATTTTTGATTTTATACGCTTCAAAGAATTAACGGAATAGTTCTCATTTTCAAACTCGAACCTTCTACTTTTAAATGATTATCTGCTCGATTTAACCATTTTTAACTAAATTACATTCGTTTGAAAATTGTCCCTTTAATTTTTTGAAAAGTATATTGAATCGTGATTTTTTTGTAACACGGATAATGCAATAATAACAATTTTAACGATTTTTGTAGTATTCAGCGTGTTGTGTATTTCATAAAAATTAATTGCTCGATTGACTGTTTACTTTCCAGAGTGGTCTGTATTCGGCGAGAGTTTATACAGCCAAATCGAGGGAGGGATGTCGTAGAGTGGAATTGACGATTTTGAGTAGCTCGCGACGAAAAGCTTGGGGACCGTGTATCGGTAGAAAAAGGATACGAGAAGAGCGGTCGAGTTATTTCAAGTCGGTCGGAATAGGAAGGGCAGACGAGTAGTAGAGGAGGAAGACAATGCAGCGTAACAGGATGGGATGTTATAAGGAAAAGGAGAGGCGTGTGTGTGCATATGGGACGAAAAGGGAGAGAGTAACGTCGCGGTATTCGCACTCTATCCTCCTCCGACTGGCTCCTCGTTCTCCCTCCCTCTCGTCCTGCCGCGGAGTTTACCTACGCGCGGCTTCGACTCTCCACGGCCCGGGCGGGGGGAAAGAGAAGCGCCCTTCCTCGTGCAAGCGAGCGAGAGGAGCGGCAACCGACAGGAGGGAAAAAGACAGATAGAGAGGAGCTTCGGCATTCCACTCGCCGGTCATTTTATTTTAGCGCCACCGTGCCCGGTAAGAGAGGGAGGACGATTCGGCCTCGTCCTCCAGCTTCGCTCCTCACCGCGCGCCTCTTCCAATCCATTTCGTTCCCTCCAGTTTCTCTCTATCTCTCTCTCTCCTTTCTCGCCTCCTACCTCTGGAATTCGCTCGTTTCTCATCTTTCTTCGGTACCCTCGCTCCTTCGCTCTTTCTCTCGCGCGCACGTGTATACACGTATATACTGTCCTCTCTTTCTCTCTTTCTATTCATCTTCTTCTTCAACCTCCCACACTTTGTCTCTTTTTCCCCTTTCATTGGCCATTCTCTTGAATTTCTCTCTCTCCCTCTCTCCGTCTTTCTTTCTCGGAGCTTCGTCTCGGGCAGGACTCGTTCGTGCGAAACCGATGAACGAGGATGCCAAGAGCCGCGAGAGGTACGTGGGAACTGTACCACGCATCCGGGGTCCACGGGACCCCAAATATATATGTGTCTTCGATGAACACGCTCTATAAAACTTATTCGATTAGGAGGGCCGAGTCGAGTCGATAAGAGTCGCGCGATTATTAAATTTGGGAATTATTAAAGAACGTATTGAAACTATCTCGATTTTAATCGATCCCAAAGTTCATATTACAGTCATAGTTCTCTTAGAATATTTGGAAAGAAAAATTTCAATCTAGTTACTGAAATTTCGAGAATCTGGAAACGAAATGAATTTTCACAACAAATGTTTGAAGATTGTCTTTATTCTATAAAGAATGAATTTTTGTCTTCTTCGTTTCCACAATTGGAACGAGTTTTTCTCTGTCTCCGTTGCCTATAATTTTCGAGGTTTTCACGAGCGGCGGATGAACGAACCGAAGGTACACGACAGGTGTGCCGGTGTGCGCAGGTGGCACGTAAGAACTGTTTCGACTTCCACCCGGTGCGCGAGGGAGAAAGAGAAAGAGAGCTCGCCTTTTAATTATGGATGCTCTTGAGAAGAAGCGAAAGAGAGAGAGAGAGAGAGAGAGAGAGAGATAGAAGGGGGACGAAAAAATGCGAAAGAGAGAAAAAAGAGACGCGAAGAGGAAAGAGAAATCGCCACACTCTCTCGCGTTTCGAGTGTTCGCCACGCTTTTTTCTCGCATTCGTTTTTTTCGTTTTGTACCCCCTTCGTCCTCTCTCTCTCTCTCTCTTTCTCTCCCACTCTTACGTCAAGTACCCACTCGCGAAGCAATGATCGTAACACATCGATTACGCGTCGTCAGCCCATTCGATCGAATGTCAGTTTTAATTCTCGCGCAGAAAAACGATCCAGCGCAAAACGATAGTTTATTTTTTCGTGTTCGATCGTTCTTTGAGTTTTAAAACGATAAAGATTCAAAGTTGTCCTCTATGAGCCTAATAAATTGAATTATTTTGATTTTTGTCCTTTATGGTACGATTTTTTTTTTAGTTATTTTGAGGTGGTGCCCCAAAAAGTTAGTCAAATTTTTCCACGTTGAAGAAGCTTCATTTCCGACCACACGCTGAAAAAGTTTACGTCTCATTCGTTAACACGGTTTGAGGATGCGACGGGATATGAAATTTCATTATCTTATCGAACCGATTTATTTTCTACTATGGAGATGAAAAGCGGCTTGTATAATCGATCGCTAGCCACGCTTATCTAAATACCGTTCCCTCCTCAGCCTCTCGCTCTCCGTTTTCCGTTCATCCGATACATTATTGGTTACGTGTGTACCCTCGTAAGACGATAAGTAACGACCCGCCGTTAAACTTTAATGCGCCGGTTTCGCGTAAACGGCTAATTGCTGGAAAAAATTGAAATCGCCGATATATTATACGGCGCAAACTCGACGTTGAAATTCGCGTCGAATCGATTAATTGGATCGAGCGCGCTCGATATCCAATAGGAATGCAAATCCTACTTTAATTACTGTCTTGTTGCGAATACTTTATTCGCAAGAGTTCTTTTTTGTTGAATTCTCAACATACAACGCAACAACGCAATTAGCTGACGTAATTTCTGGACTGCATTATCGTTAATTTAGTTTCAGCGCGCGATTGTTTAACGTCGAAAATAAATTTGTTCATCATCGACGCGGAATTTGTATCTATATCGCATCGATAAACAGTATCAAAAGCTCGTCCGTGTCATCGGAATCGCGTGGTAAGACTCCCAAGAGCCGCGCTTCTCGGAACTTGATTAATATTTATCCGTCGCGCGCGGCCCCGACGACAGCCGGTGTTTGCAGACCGCGCAGACGGAACGGAATAATTGTCTAAATTCGATCGATTTTTTCGCGTCGCGTTAACGTCGAGCGGATTTTTCGCCGAACATGCTCGAGAAAAAAAAAGGGAACTCAAATGAAAGAGAGCTTTGCATGAATCGAGTAAGCCGATTATGTCTGAGACGCATTCGCGTTATCGAGCTTTCTAGTCGTCGCTGGGGCAAATCGATTGTGTAAGAGGTTTTTTCTTACTCCAGGGCGCGAAGAGTCCGATTCTGGAGCTTTTTTTTACCCGCCCGGGAGAAAAATACAGCCTCATCGCGATTTTCTACGGCTGATTAGCATAAGACCGTTTCTTATCGCGAATTTTCTCACCTGGTTAATGGAAAAATTATCTTTGGATTATCGGTTCGATCTCCTCTCGAGTTGATTACGTGACGTCACGGCAACGAGTTAATTTCGCACTCGCATTTCGCATGCACACCGTCAACGGGCACGAAACCGAGCGTGAACCGATGCGAACGATTCCACTCACGCTCTCGCTCTTTCAACGATGACGTCACGTTTGTGTTCTTAGATATTATGAAGTATGAGTTTTTGAATGAAGAATGGTCAACGTTTTCAATAGTCAACAGTTAGTTTTAACGATGTACTTTTCCGAGATTTTTGACGATGTACTTTTCCGAAAATTTTGACGACGTACTTTGCATGGAGCTCCACGCGTACATGTTAACACGGTTTCTTGTGTTCTGGTTTGAAATTTTCGAAATTTTGTATCAACGTAAAAAACAATTTTAAGAAACTCGAACGGTATGACATTTCGCGCATAACTCGGCAAGTAAGTATAGCATCAATGGGACGAGTTTTTGCGGAGGAAGTGCGTTTCCCGGTCCGATCGAAAATAGCAGCGTCGAGCTAGCCGAGCGAGAGGATTCCATCCCTCTCTCTCCTCTTTCTCCCTCCTCTCGGCTGCTCTCTCGCTGTTGCGCTCTCTTTCGTTACCGCGGCAACGACACGCGCGAATCCGATTTCGCGTGCGTTTCCGTTCGCTCATTCACCTTTTCTCTCATGCAGCGAGGTCACACACGCGAGCCTCCGATGTTTCTTGTTTTTTAGCTCCCAGCCTATCCCTTCGCTTCTCTCGGAATCGAGAGCAATTTCTTCTCTCTCTTCGAGAATAACTCTCAACGTGTTCATAAACTTTTTTTCCTTCAAGGAAGTTCTGTTTCACGATTTGGTTTTTGTACACTTTTTGAGATTTTTTTGCGAGGATTCGAGATAGAATTTGAATCATCCATTTATAAGCATTTCGAGAGAACACATATAAATTTTCATGTAAGAATATTCATTTGAATGAAATTTATAGCACTCCCTGCACGAAATCGGCTGATTGGCTTATCCAAAATTAAAAAAGACACGACGTTTTAATCTGTCAGCTTTAATACACGGTATGCACCAGTATATGAAAAAAAATTTTAATTTCGTGAATATTTTTTTCTACTTTTTGTTTAAAAAAATATAAATATTCTGAACAAATATTTTTTAAAATAAAATTAGTTTCTTTAACTCAAACATATTTTGTTGAATGTACTCGATATTTGTTTAAATTTTTTAGTTGAGAATTGATCATCTGAAAACGATAACTGTCCCTTCAATTTTTTCAAAAAGTCTAAATTACAGCATTCAATTTAAATTCGACAAAATATTTCAAATTACAGGTACTAAATTAGTGGTTCTTCAGACGAAGAGTAATCCGATTTCATTTAGGAATTCTCTGGTTGATTGGTTCAAAAAATTGTATCACCAGCGACTGCGTTCGCTCTTCGACTTTTCCTTTGTCGTTCCGTTTCATTTCGAGGCTGCCGGGAGAAAAAAAGCCTTCGCTCGACAAAACAACGTTTCAATCTCAAGCGCGTGGGTTGCGAATCTCGAGAATCGCGGACGCGCGCATTTTTCTCTTTCACCGCGGGCGGGATTTACGCGGATTACGCGATCGCGATCTATACGGTGTTTCTCTTTCCGAAGAGTGAAAAAAAAGGAATGACGTGTTTTTCCATATTTTCGCGCGCGGAATCTTCGGAGGGGGAGGATCGAGAGGAACATTCGGAACGCAAAGGCGAGACTGCTTCTGTTATTTTTTTCCTTTTCTTTCCTTTCTCGAAATGGAACTCGAAGATAAGGACCGATGTCTCGGAACCGCGCGCGAGAGCTTAATGGACTTCTCGGGTTTCGTTGGATCGCGATGGGACCGTCTATCGATCCTCGAAATTGGAATTGACTCATCGCATAAGCATTCGGTGAACGAGTATGTATGAGAGGCCGATAGAACTAGAGAGAGAGGAGCCAGTGGGTATTGCACGTTCCGTTGTGTTTCACAATATTGTCCTATCTTCCGGAGCGCGTAATATCGCTTTGATCTTCCCTTCGCGAGCAGTAATTCAAAATTTCAGCTTTGTTCGAGAGAAATCTTCGAAACTACCGTGAACAAGGTTGATCCTTCCTCTACTAAATAGGCCTTTTCAATCGAAGTTTATTCTCCTGGGCTGATCACATTCGTCACAACTAATTCTGACTCCTTTGTTTGTAATGGATTTATTGTTGTAAATAGGCTCGCACTAAGTGCTATTCCAATTGTTTTTATTGTACAGTCGCTAATGACTTAGCAGTTTAAGAAAACTCACGTCTTTTTTCTTGCAGTAAAAATTTTTCTACGATTTTGACGAAGAGTTGTATAAGGGCATTTTTAAAGCTACCAATCTCGAATATATCATTAAAAATACAAAAAAATGATTTTTTTTTCATGAGCGTAGAACTCTTGGTTAGATAATAAATATTAGAACACAATTTTCCAATCAGCAAGAACTGAATAACTCGACACAAATTTCTAAAAGAATCTGTCATCAAATTGGAGCTCTGGAAAGCGTAGAACCCTCGTATTATAATTAGCAATCGGAATTACGAGCTCGCGCAGCTCGAATGGCGAATAAATGACGATTCCCCTTATGCGAGAGCTCGGGATAAAAAATAGGAGAGAAAAGGGACGAGAGAGGCGGCTTATGCGTTCGCTTGGTAAATTATGCTGACAATTAGAGAGAGTGGCTGCGCGGGTGAGAGATAAAAGGCAAAAGGAAATAAAAGCACGGCTGGAGGGAGAGAGAGAGAGAGAGAGAAATCGGAAGCCGTGAGCACGAGTGAGAAAAAAAACGGGAGCAAAAATGCGCTAGGTAAGCTACCAGCGTCAACGGAAAACCATGAGGAGGAGGGAAAGAGACACGGGTTATCTCGCTTATCTCGGGCTTAACCAGCCGTTTAGTTTCGTTTTCGCGCGCGAAACGATGCGTATACCATACTGAAAGAGAGAGAGAGAGAGAGAGAGAGAGAGAATTCTGGCTGGGCTCCGCCGACGCGTTTTGCACCCACGTACACGAAATCCACGTGCAAACAAGAGATTCAACATTGTTCCGGAACTTGAGAATTCGCCCATAAATTACATGGAAGATTATTTCTATATTTCGCTGAATTATGCTCGGTAATTCTACGTAAATCAGTTGGAAACGATCCACTGAAATTTTTAGGTACGAATTATATAAAATTTGAATACTGATCTGGCGAAAATCTGAATAAATTTCACTCATTTCTTCATTTTATTGCGGAGCGAATGAAAGATTTTTGAGTTTATACCAAGTCGACCTACATAAGTTTTCATATCGAACTTATTTTCGTAATTGAACTCGCGTGGAGTTTGATAATCCTTGGGGACGCCCATGGATTATCGCTAACGCGTTCGTGAAATTCGTGAAACGACCTGTAACCTCCTTTGGAGAATCCGATTTTCGTATATGATCCCATCTTCGTTACGTCGGGCTAATCCTTTGAGCGCGGCACTCGGCAATTTCGTCTACGTCGCTTAAATTCTCAAACGAGTCGCCGGCATTAGCCGTAAAACAGTCGTTCGTAATTTCGCTCTCTCGCCGATAAATCCGCTAAAAAATCTGACCCACAAACGAACCTCGGAAGGGGGAAAAGCTCTCCTTACCCCGTTCGATATGTGGGTCAATTTGTTTTACGTCGGGCGAATAAGCACGAGCGGATCATTTCCATCGAGTATAAACTTAGGAACACATTGGCGCACACGCGTTCGTATTGACGTAATGCATTATTCAATCCTCGCGTCGCTCGCGAGTGTATTCCGACACGACCCGTCGATAAATTAAAAAAAAAAAAAAGAAGCGAGAAGGACGGAAAGGAAGAAAGAGAGCGCGCCACCGTGAGATCTTGGCTACGGATGATACAGTATCGATATTTTTTCTGTATACGTTCAAATAAATATTAAGTACACTCAACCAAATATTTCTTCTTACAGAAAAAAATTAAAGTCCTTTTTTCTCATTTGGTGGAAGAAATAAAAATAGCAGTATATCTTTGAATAAGTCAATACTTTTTTCATTCAAGAAAATTTCTTTTTATTTGAGAAATAATTATCTTAAGATACAATAAAATAGACTTAGTTCAAGTATGACTATAGTTACTTTAAAAAAAGATTCTAAACTCAAGAAAATTTTTAGTGATACGAAAAGAATATTTACTTGACTTTTTTTTCCGCTTAATTCTTTTGCATCACACTGAAAAAAAAGTATTTTTCTACCTAGAATATTTCTCCTTATGGTAAAAATAAAGGTATTCTTATTTGAACAATACCAAAATATACTATCCATCGGAATAAGTTTATTGATTTTCAAAAAATTTGGTAGATATTGTTGTTATTAAAATACTAAAATCAATATGGCCGACTTAACCTCGCTTGGTCAACAAGGATTAAAACGGACCATGAATTTGAAATAATAACAAGTAATATAATATATTTATATTCATATATTAATTTTATTTATTAGCCATTATTCGTATTATAAATAGTAGAGATAAAATTTGCAAAAACCTTGGTATTTTGAAGGGTAAAATACAAATATTCTTAAATCTAAAATATTTAAGTAAAAGTATACTGCGAACAAGAATACTCGGATAAAAAATATTCTGTATTCTGAGTAGAAAAATACTTTTTTTTCAGTGCAAGTATATTTGTCTTGATTCAAGAGTTTCTGTGTAAAGATATTTTCAGAATTTTGGATTTTCAGAAACACCTGCGTACGTCTAAGAAAAAATCGATACTTTTTAGAGTAACGAGCATCACCAAGGCTGAAATTTTCGAATCGGTGGGGCATTTCGCAATCGACGATACGATCTCGTGTTTTCCCGACGAGGCAGGACGACTGGAAGTGGCCGAGCAGATAAACCCGCATTATTGTCCGCGCGGAAACTTGACCGGCGAGCGGATTCAGGCTCGTCGAGACGCATTTAATTGTCCCTCTCGAGCCTCGTGGCGCGTAATCTCGGCGTTTTATTTTACGCGCGTGTGTACAATATGCGCGAGGCTCGCGTGCAACGTTGCAATAAACGCGCCTCGTTGTCTCGAATTTGCCTATTCCGCGAGTAGTCGAGACTCTCGATGATAAACTTCTCTTGCGCGGTGAGCGTCTCTTTATAGCCAATGACACAGTTTCCGTGTAACGAACGGAGCTCTTCGTTACGGGCGGAGGGAGTGAGATAGGCGGATAGATAATTTCTTTACTAGACTAGGCAAAAATAAACATTGATAAATAAAAATTGTAACAATATACTGAAAACAAAAATTGGTTGAATGAACTTTTATTTGCATACATTCAGATATCAAATTAAATCAACCAAATATTTCTGTTGACGATACTAATTTTATTCTGATACTATTTTTATTTTTTCATTCTAAGCAATAATTTACTTCGTCGAACAGAATATTTATTTCTGTATTTTCAATCGAATAATTAGCTTCAACTAATTTTCGTATGGAAAAACGAAGACACTGGAAATAAAAATTTGTTGAATTTACTTATTTGCATTTATTCAAACAAATATCGTGTACACCCGAATAATTTGTTTTCGAAAGTAATTTTATTCTAAATAATTTATCCGCCAAACAAAATGTTGATTTTCAAAGTAGCTTCAACAAATTTTTATTTTCAGTGCACAATTCGAAAGACATACACTCTGTACACGTATAAATAGAATGTAGCGAGATTGAGAGGGGAGAAAGATGTGTTTACTAAAAAATGGTTCGCTGTATGAAAACTCGAGTGCGTGTACAGGGCGGCGCAAAGTGGGTAAGCAAATTCATCGATAAATCCGCAACAAAACGTCATAAATCGCGCGAGGCTATCCCTGCGAGAAAGCGAGTAAGCGACTTTTTCATCGGATCCGACGGCGTCGATTAGAGCGACGATAAAATTTATCGCGTGGCATAAATAAAGCGATTAGCGAGGCAGCGCGAACGCGCGAGCGTAAATCCACGCGCTCTCTCTCTCTCTCTCTCTTCGTCTCGTTCTCCTTCTCGCTCGCACCAACGTCTCATCTTCGCGACCTCGTGTTATTGTAATACGAAACTCATTAGTCGTGTACACCACGTACAACATGCACACGCGCGTGCACGTACACTATATAGTACACTGTTGAAAATATCTATTGTCGTTTTACAACAAATGTGTTGGAAGTTTTAACGCAAGGTGGATTTAGTATTTTTACTACACGCCTAGTAATTTTGCAAAACCATTTTCGATGAAGATTTTCTGTAAAATAACGAAATTTATTTGTAAAATTGCAAAACTTATTTGTAATTTTACAAAATGGTTTTCGCTAAATCTTTCATTAATTATTGTTATTTTTAATATTATTTTTCTTATAATTCTGTTTGTATTTATTCAGGCTCCTGCCTATCATATATTTTATAATATTTTATAATCTTATATTATGTAAATTGTTAAGGAGGTCAATTTCAAAAATTGAAAATTCATAATGGTATAATGATATATTAATAAGTAAAATTAAAACAGATTAATAGTAATTTTACGATGACTTTAATAGTAATAATTATTTATTTGTAAAATTGGAATGAATGGTTTGTAATTCAAATTACAATAACAGTTTGTAATATTACAAACTGTAATGGGAAAATGAATTACAAATTATTTTAGTAAAACTACAATACTTATTTTACAAAAATACTGTACCAAATTGTAAAATTACAAAATTTAAAGAGTTCATACAAAACAATTGCATATTTACAACCCAATATGTTATTTTTAGAAATACTTATACTAATTTTACTAGAAATGTATTGCAATACCAAATTACAACATAAAGAAGTATAATTTTAATGAACATTGTTTTGTAGCAATGTTGTAATTTTACACAATTTTTTAACAGTGTATATCAAGAGTGCCATATCGAATCGCGAATTTTCCGATCGCGTGAAATTATCGCCGGGATGGATTTTTCTCTCGCTCGACTTCTCACGAGATCGCTTCGAAAGCGATTCACGTTTTAGAGCCCGTGCGAAATATAGGCGTGATTTAATCGAATCTAATGCACATACATGTGCATTATACTTCTCGTGTAAGAATGCGTAGACTGAAAATAAAAATTTGTTGTATCTATCTGGAAATATAGAAACAAATATTCTGTTGAATGTGCTTAATAGTTATTTGAACGTATGTGAACAAATATTAAGTAAATCCAACAAATTTTTATTTTCAGTGTGCATCCTTTCGCACTCGCTGCAAGACGCAAACGCGTTTACGACGTGGTCGATCGGAAAATATAACGCGTGGGGAAATGCAACTAGACGGGTGCGAAGGAAATTTATCGCTCCGGAAAAACACGAACGGTGCAGCGGAGCTTCGTTCTACGGTATCGCGCTCTTAATTAAATTCTTTCTCATCTCCCGAAGAATCGCATTAAGGCGCCAAAACGTAGGAAATGAGAGAAGAAGACATTAAGGTAAATTCCGTACGCACAAATCAGTCCCTATCGCCCTCCCTACATTCGAGATTCGACGAAACTTCCCGAAAGCACCGAGATGATATATCGGCCAGTCGTAATTTTCTTCCCTCCCCCGTTCCACCCGCCGTCTCGAGTCTCAAAAACTCCGCGAGTTTTCGTAACACGTGGGTAAGTCGTTTGCCAACCTCCCCCGACGCACTTTTCCAACTCGCTCTCGGGCTATTACGCCATCCCGAACCGCCGAGGGAGGGAAATATAAATTTTATCTCGAGAGAAGAGAATCGTCATTTTCTGGAATTATCGGACGGCTTTAATGCGACCGAATTCTTTTTCGTTGGTCCAATATATCTTTGTAGAAACAAATAAAAGAAGATCCGAAATTGTCATTTTTTTAGCTTCTTGTCTAAGATCAGTTCATCAGAATGTGTATAATGATCACAAAAAAAAAATAAAAAAAATGTTACAAAGTATATTTTAAATCACCTGACTTGATTCTAGATTGATTTCATTGACTAAAGTACAATAAAATGCAAGTAATCAAAGGAAATATATATATATAAAATTTCCCACAGAACCCGGGTACTATATGTATAACCTTACCATAGTTAACGAACTTTCCCGAAATCCTTCTAAGGAAAAAGTATAACGGCGTGAATTGTGCTCATGCACAAAAACAATGTGACGCGTGTTGTGACGAATCAAAGCGTAGTTTCAAGTGGCACGTGATTCGTCTCGAAGGACCAAAAACGAAATGAGAATTAGCATAAGTGAGTCAACTCGATAAGGACCGTAAAAAAAGCTCTAGTTTGATATTATATTAATTACAATACTTATAAATACTAAACGGGCGCTTTCTTATTCTCAGACAGACCCGCGGAATTTTATATGTTGTGCTTGGATTCTGCGAGGACTTGCGAGAAAGTTTTCTGAAATTTTATATCCATTGATTGCTTGCATTTTATTGGGCTCTAGTCAATGAAAACAATCTAGAATCAAGTCAGGTGATTTAAATATATATACTTTGTAACATAACATTTACATTATATTACATTACATTACACATTACGTTACATTAAAATTTTTTTTTTAATTTATATTTTATTGAATACTAAGTAACCTGAACAATCCAGAGACCACAGGCAAGTTGATTTAAGTACAAATATATTTTTTAATTTTTTTTTGTAAATGTACAATGTAGTACAAATATTGTAGTACAATTTTTGAGTTCCTTCTTCAGAAATGGAAGACTAACATACACATCTCATCACAACCTAATTCCGATCTATCGATAGATTATTTTTTGACCCGACAGAACGACAAATGCAGTACTGCAGGTCCCAAAGGTAAAATAAGTTCCGCTGTCGGATAAGAAAAATTGGATATAGATCAATAGTGGATCGACCGGGGGATCTTTATAATAGTCGAGCGACAACGATATCAGGGGGGGAATTACGCTCGGAGACGCGAAAACGGCAGGTTGTGCTCCCCGCGATAAAGGAGGAGGAGGGGACACCGATCGAGATTCGAGCGTTGCATACAGATCGAGATAAAGCGAGAGATCGAGATTGGCGAGGCTGGGGAGGAGAGGTGGAACGAGGAGAAGGAGGGTAACGTAGGCGTTTCGTTCCGGATTCCAATTTTCCATCCTTGTTCGACCAACGCCGATGTTTCGTGCCTTCTCGCGTCTGCTTCGTTCCCACCGCTAAATCGTCACCCCCCTCCAGCTCTTTCGCGACCCTGAGACCGGCCTGAGACGGGGTGGACGACATCGCAACCTCGGCTCGTCCCCTCTCTCTCTCTCTCTCTCTCTTTCCCTCTTTCTC
>NCVS01000572.1:13382-36196 GCA_003055095.1 Goniozus legneri | reverse complement strand
CTTTCTCTCCTAGTTTAGTCCAAGGAGCGCGGTGCAGCTGCGCTCGATACATACATCGCGGCGAGAGACGCATACCGATATGTTTGCCACACGACATCTGCTCGCTGCGATCGGGTATCGAAATTCCGCGATGAATCGTTATACGATTATCCATCGAAACTCGGTCTACTTTCTTCCCAATTTTCCTCATTTTTACCCTAACACGGGTTTTTAATTTTATTTAAAAAAGTGAATAGTAATGTTCACCATACAACGAAACGAGAGTCATTTAATTTATTTTTCAGATTTTTTTTTCATTCTTAATGAAGAATAAAATTTGTTTAGATCCAACGTTTTGGTATATATTTTTACCGTTAGCAGCAATAACAAACTTGGTGAAAGAACAGCTGATCAAATCAGAATATAATGAACAATGCCAGTTATCACTTTTTCTAATGACTACTCAGTACCATTTTCTATAGCTCTCATTTTTATGTAGCATAGCAATATTTAACTAATAATATTAACTTTTAATATTTATTCGTATACGTTCAAACCATTATCAAGTACATTAAACAAAATATGTTTGAGTTAAAGATACTAATTTTATTTAAACAATATTTCTTTCTATATTTTCAAATAAATATTAAATAACTTGAAATTTTCATTTCCAGTGTAACATAGTAAATATTACCATGAAAATAGTAATAATTACTAATTATGTTTATGAGTATGGTATAAAATGAGATTGGTCATAATGTAAAACGGTAAATATTACCATTTTTTCTCTCTGTGTAGCACTGATTTTTGGATACAACAGGGACTCTGACAGAATATGGCCAAGTTATAAAGGGTCTTTAATTAGAATGAATTTGTCGAGCTAGAGTTTTATTCTTGTTTGACCCAATGAAGAGCGAGAGAGTACCCAAATCGAAAGGTAAACGTTTACGTAACGAAGAATTTTCTTAATTTGTTTATTTTTATGAGCAAAACGTTCCAGTTTTCGATGGAATTCCGGGAAGTTGTTATCCTCCGATCGGCGATGGAGTCATCGGTACATCGAGTAATCGTAATCGGTTAAGTGTCGAGTTACGAGCGTTGCGTTAAAACCAAGTCGTTCTTATTTGCATTCGTACGTTCAGGGTCGACGACCGTCCGGGGAGCGTCCACCCTCCCAATTTGGATTGCAGAGGACGGCCCCGTGCGTTGACTATGCGGTCGGGCTTAAACCGGCTGCAGACGCCCGGTCCTCTCGATCTTTACTCGCGCTTAAAACCTGAATCAACTATTCAACCCTTTAACCACTGGTGTGGTTTCGCTCCAAGTCGCCAAGTTCCGCAATTTCGCGAATCAGGACGATTTTCAAACGTTATTGGTCCCATTTAAATTATTTCGTGTTGAATATTATTTTTTTTATTGAATTACGAAAAGCATTGAAAAAATGATTTTGTTGAACCAACTACATATTCATTCATATACATTTAAGACGATATTTGATGAGTGGAATAAAAATCTTTTGAGTAGGAAATTCATTGGTTGATTTAACAATTTTGTCAAACTGAACGATTATTTCATCGAACTGTCAAAAAATGTTTTTGGCAGTATACGAATGAATCTTTAATTGGTTCGACGAAATTTTTTTCTCAGTGCAGTCAGTATTACAACATTCTAAATTTTACATTTTCCCTAATATTATTTTCGAGAAATTAGATTGTTATAACAAAAAAGGAAATAAAGAAAGACGCGGCTGACGGAGAGTATTTCCACGAGAACGATAATTTTTACGAAACGGAGGAGAAGAGGGTAAATAAATAATGCAAACTCGCCGCGCGAATGACGTGTCTGGGTGTGCAAACGACTCTAATGCGATTACACCCGTCGACTCGAGCGGTCCGCGAGAGCGAGAGAGCCCGAGATGGTGTATAGCAGTTTCCGTTACCGGATGCACTATAACTCGCGGATTCTGGCGAAACGTTACGGGCCACGGATAACCTCGAAGGACTCATCCTCGTATCGTCGCCTAGGCTCGCAATCTATTCCGAGTAAAATCGAACGAAACGTCGACTTTAAATGCGCTATCGACAAGCGAGGAACGTCACTCCGAATGAGAGCGACATAACCCGGTCACTCTTAATCCATTAAATTCGTCCCTGAGAGCAACTTTTGCGATCGACGCGAACTCATTTCGTCGCTCCTTCCGAATTCCGATACTCCCTGAAAATTCTAATCCGATTCTCATCGAGCCGAGAGCAATCGTAAAAAAGTTATTATCCGCGTTATTCCTCGAAAGTGTTCACCTGCCGGCAATGAAAAAGTTTTTTTTTCGAAAAAGCGAGTATTACAGTTTCACTCGAGACGGAAAAAATTCGCAAGGTCGTGCGAACGCGGTTGATTTATATAAACGCAAATGAAGGAATCTACGTGGGTAGAGGAAAGGAGGCAAAAGAAGCTACTCGGCGTTGAATTACGCGCGAGCTAGAAATCGTCCAGTCTGGTTTTCTGAGCTTCCTGTCGTGGAAAACTTCGGACGGTTATTCATCGCTCGAGACGAGATTTATTAACATTCTATCGGTGGACAGATTTTCGGCTTAGCACGATTTTTGGACGATTCTATCTTTTGGAACGTACGTCGGAATTAGAAGCTTCTATTTACGGTGAATGAAATTTTTATTGCAATCGATATCGCGAAACGAAAAAGTCATTTAGGTGGTTCTCGCTTTTTCCAGTACAATTTTTCCTCGTGTCTTATCGGACAGCTCCTGCGTTGTTATCAGGCTCGACTTTGCACGAGCCTGCAAATTTTACAAACTCGCGCTCTTTTCGCTCGTTTTTCCGTCTAACGAGATTGAATTCGAATTAGCGGCGATTCGCCGGGTTTGGGTTCCATAAAATTAGTCGAATGAACCTCTCGCGCATTAACGTTTATATTTCTGTCCGTCGGAACGACAACTTTCTCATTTTCTCGAATTTCCAGACCGCCATCGATCATTTTCACGTCTCGACACCGACTGAGAATAGCTCGCGGCGAGAGTCTAATTAAAAAAGGCCTGAAACGACTTCCTTCGTTTGAATTGCAATGATTAAATTTTTATTTTCAAAAAATGAATTTTTTTATTTCGTCCACTCGCAAACGTTTCAGAGTTCGTTCACGTAAAAGATGGGACGGAAAAATAAAGGATAAGATTGACCGCGGATCTGAGAACGTGAAAAAATGAAGAAAAGGAGAGAAAATAAAAATGA
Source organism: Goniozus legneri (assembly GCA_003055095.1). Lineage (NCBI taxonomy): Eukaryota > Metazoa > Arthropoda > Insecta > Hymenoptera > Bethylidae > Goniozus > Goniozus legneri. The sequence goes on along the minus strand of NCVS01000572.1, from coordinate 32,977 downwards.
AAAAAAGACGCATTAACAGGTAAAAGCAATCCCGCGTAAGCCCCATCGAGGTCTTAAATATCCCATGTAACGTTGAGCATTACCTCCTCTTTTTCTCTCTCGTCGTTAAAACGTCGTAAATTTCGAATTTTCGCGACCCAGATTATATCGGAGCGCGGAAAACCCTCGGGAGGATAGACGGAAGGTGGTATTATTTACCTTTCCGTGTTTGAATTATCGTGGAATTACGCGCCACGTGAAAAATAAATAACCCGAGGGGTACGCCTCGGGCGGTGAAACGACACGCGAGAATTGTAAAAATGAAGAGAACCCGTCGCGAAAACTGAAAGGATTATTCCGACTCTCCGAGAAAATTCGCCAGAGCGTGGAAGTGCATCGATAGTCACATCCCGTTTTAATTTTCGGCAAAGGAGGATCCCACAAAGGGCCACTCGCTGAATCAGCTTTTTTCCTCTTTCCCGAAAACCAAGCCCGAATGAAAAGATAACTGCGATGTTACGTGAGTCTGCCGCGCGAGGAACGAAGAAAAACTTGGAAACGATCTCTGTGGGAGGGGAATTTAGTCCCGGATAAATTGGCACCTATGAATTTTTTAGGTAAATCTAAAAACGCGAAGGCTTTTAGTTTGCCAAAGGAGTTGCAAAAAAGTGCAACCGGGTTAAAAATGCAGAGTGATGTAAAGCAACGGGTGGAGTAAAGAGTATGCAGTTTTTCCAACGCACGAAAAATTTATCTGCTTTTTCTATTCATTTCTCCCTCGAATTTTCTCCGTTTTTCGCATTAATAAATGAGTCGAATTCACCAATAAACAAAAACTAAAATTTCATTCGTACACTGTATAAAAATGTAGAATGCACTAAATATTCATTTGCATACGTTCGAATAAATATTGAATTTGCTAGACAAAATAATTGTTATATCAATTTCATTTGAACGTGAGCAAATGAATATTTAGCATATTCTACAAAATTTATTTGCAGCACTTTCGTGTATAATATTTTTTGTTCAAACTCTACCGAGTTTTCCAATCCGAAGGCAGCAATTAGCCAGCGGTGTAGGTATTTATTTCTCGATAGAAAAATAAACGTGTTTGCACAAACACTCACCCCTGATGGCGTCGGCGGTTGTTGCGAGAAGACCCTGCAGGCTCCTGCTGTGATGGTGTATCAAATTGTGAAAATCGGCACGAGCCTGAAGCCGTAGGCGTGACTCGGTCTCGCTGTTGCAGCACTGGCCCGCGCAAATGGCTGAAAAAAAACAGCAAAATAGTCAAGAAAACTCGAAATAACGAAAGGAAGTAACGAGCCGGAATCCGGTTCGGCGATTGCGGCGAAAAAAATGTCGAGAAAATCGCGCGTGGGAGTTTATGGATGGCCGTTGGTGGTTCGTTAACGGGAATATCGACGTTGGGTAGTTAGATCGTGATTAATAAGCTCGGAGTGACGCGGCGTTTTTCCCTTTTTTCCGCTTTCCTTACAAGACGGATCGAGCGGAATCGAACGTCCGGCGAGTATCTCGCGATATTCGTTATTCTCGTATTTTTCGTTGGCGGAATTACTTTACGGCATATCGAGATGAAGTTATAGAGCGAGTTTCGCCCGTGGCTGCAGTATTAACGTCCTCGAAATAGCTCGAAATAACTAATTCAGTTATTCAGGTGGGAGAGAGATAGCGGCGGGGGAAAAAGAAAAACAGCCATGACGAACGCAGGAACATAAATTCCGAAGGACGACGAGTCATTCGTCCTGACTAGCCTCTTACTCCTTCTCCTTTCTCTCTCTCCTTCTTTCTCTTCGCTTCTTTATTGACCACTTCCACGCGCAAATCCCATGCGCCCAAGGAAATCGACTTCCGATTCGCTTCCAATTCGACTATCAATGTCGGGGAAAATCGAGAATAATGCGAGAATCGGGTTACGGCTGGATCCAGTTTTCCTACCTACGCGAAACGATAAATTAATTATTCGTACGATCGATTTATCAATCGAACCATATAAAATCGAGTAGGGGTCTTTCACTCCGAGTCTATAACTCTACCGATATTTCAATTGCTCTTCTTTGCAAAAAGGATGAATCGGTCGGTCCTGATAAAAAATTTCCTTCGTCCTCGTTAAGGTAGTTCTATGAAGATCAATTTTCTGTAGATTTTCTTGAAATTTCGAGCATTTATTCTTTACGATATTCCGAAACTATTCTCAAAATTTTATTCAGATTGAATACACCGATCCCGAGATATTTGTGTTCAAATATGTTTTAATACGAGTCTTACAGAAATTGCTGTTTGACGCATTTTTAATTTTTATTTATAAACTACTGATTCTTTCAAAAAATGAATGGAACGTTATTTCATTACTTCCGGTATTGACTGAATTTTCTCAGAATTTTTTATCGTATATTTTATATACTAAAAACTGAATCTTATCACCAAAACATGTTTTGGTTAGTTTAAAATGTTTTTTAAACTACAAATATGATGCAAAAACGTCGAAACGTTCACTATACAAAATTTCTTTATATTCACTGAAAAAAAAGTATTTTTCTACTCAGAATACAAAATATTTTTTATCCGAGTATTCTTGTTCGCAGTATACTTTTACTTAAATATTTTAGATTTAAAAATATTCGTATTTTACCCTTCAAAATACCAAGGTTTTTAGCGGGACTAAAACTAAACTCTTTGTAGCATCCACTGTATTTTAAGGTAAATTTTATCTCTACTATTTATAACATGAATAATGGCTAATAAATGAAATTAATATATGAATATAAATATATTATATTACTTGTTATTATTTCAAATTCATGGTTCGTTTTAATCCGTGTTGACCAAGCGAGGTTAAGTCGGCCATATTGATTTTAGTATTTTAATAACAACAATATCTACCAAATTTTTTAAAAATCAATAAACTTATTCTTATGTATAGTATATTTTGGTATTGTTAAAATAAGAATACCTTTATTTTTACCATAAGGTGAAATATTCTAGGTAGAAAAATACTTTTTTTTCAGTGTTCCAAAAAAAATTGCCAAAGAACGCTTTTCAGGCCTCCCTTCAAGAATCTCGGCCTGACGACTTTATCGAACTCTCGAAAAATCGAAAACGACGAGAGTCCCGAGACAATTTCTATACTGGCTCACGTGGGAATGAGTAATTCCGGCTCCTATATATATTCAATTTCGCTTGATACCGCTTGATACCGTTCGAAATAAAGCGGAGGCTCGAGAGGAGAGCGCAGGAAGAAGAAAGAAGAAGAGAAAGAAGTACAAGTGCAATTGCGAGCTCGTGACTGCCGATAATTAGCAATTTGCGAGAGTAAAGCCGAGCCTCCCCACCACATCCCGGGCGCGCAAAGAACGGACGTGACACGGCCGGGAGCGCGGATGGGCGAGGATCGCGAAGAGGGTGCCGGAGGAAGACACTAACTCGAGAGGACTTCGATCCGTCGTAAGAGACGGGACCCTAAACGCCTCAACCCAAGCTGCATATTTAATTAACGTTACGACGACTATCATCCCGACTAAACTGCCTTCTAAATCTTCCACGACGTGGAAAATTTCAAATTCTCGTTGCGAGAGGAGGATAACAAAAAAAAAAGAATTTCTCACGAGCACGACGTACGTGCCCGGAATTGTTCGCCGGACATTTTTTCCTCGCGTGCCGTAACGAGCGGTGGTTGATGGCGATACCGCTCGAAGAGGTGGGGTGTGTAATTTGCCTAAGCAGTCGCGCTAATTAAAGGATCGTTCTCGAATTACGTCGAGCAAAAATGTCATTTCGTCACGCGATTTCTCGCGACAATGGTCGCGACGGAGGAGGCCAAGAGGAGCATTTAGACACGAGAGGGAAACGACCAAGCACGGCCCGAGTGAGTCTTAACAGCGTAATTGCGAGTTTTCATTTCTCTCTCTCTCTTCTCTCTTCCTTGGTCCCTTAACGAACGCTAAACGTAATTGAATGGAAAGCGCTCTCCTTACGTCCGCCGGTTCCCGAGCTACGAGACCGGCAAACAAATAAAGTCCGACTAATATATATATACACGTAGAACAGAATCGAGTTATCCGACTGCTCGGGATGGAGGGAGGACTCACTCGATTAACCCTCGAGCTATGGAGCATCCACAGGTAGGAATGACCCGTACGTATTTCTAATTGCGCGATTTCTAACGACTCGGAATTTCAAGATAGTTAATACCCCGAGATAAGAACTGTTTTACATACTTCGCAGTGCAAACAGCTCGAATATTTTCAGGAGGGTTGATGTTTGAATATGAAAAAAAGATTATTTGAGCTATGACTCCACCGGATGTCTCGGAAGAATTCTCTTGGATTTTTATAGAGTTACGATTTTCGTAATCGGTGGGAAGAATCTAGGAGATCTCGCGTTGTGCAAAGAGGGAAGGCAAATAAGGCTGTAATGAGCTAGTGCAATAAAGACGTAGCTCCTTATCAATGCAGCGAGATAAAGAACTACGAATCCGATGTTTTCGTCGGGATTTTGAGAACTACAAAGAGAGAGAGAGAGAGGGAGATTCACTTATCGTTCGTGTACAAACGAGCCTCATGCATAGCATTATCGCATGTAAATCAAATATGCACATTCGTGTAAGCACGCGGTTGTGGGGAAGAACGCGTAATAACCAAATGGCGCGAAATTTATCGCGCGTGTGCGTTTAATTGCCTCTCGCCTCCCTCCCTCGCTCGCTCCTGGCTCGTCAATACCGAGAGAACAAACACTGTTCGCGGATGAAAACAACGCGTATATCGGCCAGGTTTATCGTTGACTCGTCTGTCCTCATAACGAATCGCACGGAATCTATCCGAATGGACAAAGTTTGGACCAAAAGTCGATCGTTTGTTATAAATATTTATGATGGGAAAAATTGCTTCGAGCTAACAAATAAGCTATCGTTAAATCCTATTTATTGCATAAATGTCGATTTTTGCAGCCCATCCAGGGAACTGTAACCTTTTATTTTCTGCACTAAAAACAAAAATTTGTTGAAGCTACTTACATAGTATATATTTGAAAATAAAGAAATGAACATTTTGTTCGATGAAATAAAAAAATAATATGTATTTAGAATGAAATCAGTATTTTCAGAAACAAATATTTGAATTGAATAATTGTCGAATGAGTAATTCGACAAATTTTTATTTTCAGTGTGCGGTTACCGCAAATTCGGTAGTTATCGCTAAGGGTAACTGTGAATTGTGTAGGACACGATAAGAATTCTTTCCTAAAGATCACAATGCTGGAAATCGATCGATAATCTCGACCACCCAAAAGCAATTCATTTTTGAATCGAAATCACCATCGAGGAAATACAAAAGAGCGGACAGGAAGGTCTCGAACGGCGATAGGATCTCCGTCACGTGACTACACACGCGCCGCGAGGAGCCAGCGAAGAGGCACGAATCTCGAAAACTGGTATATACAGGGTGATTCAGAATTCGACCGTCAATTAAGAATAGTCGATAGTTGGAATCATCCTGAGTTTAACGGCGAATTCCGTTTGTTAATATTAAGTTCGGTTAAAGAGTTATCGCTGATTGAAATTTGAATTTTTCCACCAATCAGCGATGACATTCTATAACGAGTTAAATATTTAGTCACTAGTTTGTGACGTTGGTAATTAACTAACAAAAAAGTAAAAAAAATATATCGATACCGATATCGAACTTCGCGCTGTTAAAATTGGCGTATCGTGAGGTTATACGTCATGAAATTATTAAAGATCGATATTATTTAAGAATTTTTATGAATATTTGTGAAGAAAATGTATGGAAATGTACGAAAACATACGAAAAAATGAAGGAATGAAGGAGAACGCACTTTTTAACCTACATTTTCCTGTACGAAAGTACTTGTGCACATACATTCCCTCATACGTTCTCCCATACATTTACCCATACATTTTGCCACACAGTTTCCCACTCATTCTCCCATACATTTACCCATACATTCTCCCATACATTCTCCCATACAATATGGGTACATACAGTATATAAAATTCAAATTTCAATCAGCGATAACTCTTTAACCGAACTTAATATTAACAAACGGAATTCGCCGTTAAACTCAGGATGATTCCAACTATCGACTATTCTTAATTGACGGTCGAATTCTGAATCACCCTGTATACGTAGACAGGTTCGGGTTCTATAAGCTCCGAGTGTATGCTTGTATATACGGACACATCCCTTTGTACCTGGACGATATAAACGGCATGTATAACGACTTCCACGCGAGGTGCTCCTAGGAGCGAGTGTCGAAGGCGCCAAGAATGGGGAGTCGGTAAGAAAAAAAAGGACGACAAACCTGGAGGAAGAAAGGAGCGAAGAGGAGGATGAAGAAGCGCTCGAGGACTCGGGGCATCGAAATGCTTTACAACGCGCCTGGGTGTGGTAAGCAGCTTGCTCGCACGCGTGCACCTATCAAAACATCCGACACTCACCCCCTCCCTCTTCCCACCTTCGACCCAGTCCACCTCCTCTTTTTCAACTTTGTTTTTTATCTCTCGACGGCTCTCTTTTTTTTATTGCCTTGCTTTATGAGACTTCTCGCCGAAGAAATTACAACGTGGATGACGAAAAGCCTACCCGCGCCCGTCCTCCCTCTCTTTTTCAAATACGACTAGTTTTGGTGGTTCATACCGAGAATGAATGAGTTTGATTAACACGTTCGCGGACGTTATCTATTTCGACTGATTAGAAAGTTTTTCCCTTTATTTTAACCCGTTCGGCACGGCACATATTTTTGGAGACTATTCCCAGAAGCCAAAGCTTCTTTTTCAGTTTTACCCAGTCTATACGGCTGTTTCAGACTACCTGATAATTGAAATTCAATATCATTGCACGGTGTGCAATCGGTCATTTAGATCGGAAATGCATTGCACACACGGTGTGCAGCCGGTCTCAACTGGATTAAGTCGCTATGTAACAACTTGGTCATCAGCGAAAGATTATTTTATTCGACACAGTTTTGTGAAATTCTGGCTATTTTCTCGACAATACAATGCAGCGAATATAGTTTCGAAATCGTCCGGTACATCCGGAGTCACCGCAAATTCGTTAGACCCGAAATCCATTCGAGCCGGATCTCCCGTTTTTACGCAGAATGGGGTGAAAAATCGTCAAACGATGACGAGCCGATGAAAAAATTGTGCCTAGCTCGCGCTTTTCCGGCCACTGGGAGATAAATTCGATCCGAAACACAGCGAGAATGAAATGCAGAGGCAAAGGGGTAGAGAGAAATCGAGCATAACTGTGATTTAGTGGAAATCGACTGGTTTTTCAGAGTCACTAGCGATGCCATGGCTGAAAATCTACTCGATACTCCGCGCATCCGGCGAGGTATATAAACCTTTTCGCGGAGCTGTCGATGCGCCGCAGGAGTGAATTTTGGAGACCGATAATTGACAGTCGGGCTCGGTAGCGCGAGTCCCGGCGAGATTAAATCGGAGTACCGATATCCGACTCTTCGAAATGAAACTGGAATTTAAATACTCTCTGTAAATTTGATTTTCGAGATAAGACATTTTTCGTTTATTCAAAACGTTTTATGCAAAAACCGTTAGTCACTTATTAAATATTATCGAGCTTATGAAGATTTTTCAGAGTGACGCAACTCCTCTCTCCCTCTTCGCCTCGGGTTAAAGTGTTAATGGCGTTTCTCGCATTATCAACCCGGGCACTATGCTAATATTTTTCTTGCTATTTATATACGCAGACGAGCGAGCTCGGTTTTTCGATCTATTAAACGTGTACCGCGACGACACACGCGCGATCCTCGTTTTCCGTTTAATCGCATTTGCGCAATCATCCTCTTTCTTCCCCGAGGCTCGACTCGCGCGGGCCGAGTTTTTACATACATTTCGCTCGGTTTATTAGTAACGAGATTACCGCACTCGGCACCTCTTTTTTTTCTCATAATTCTCGATTAATCTCGTTCGACAATCGACGCGGATGCGGATGGAGTTTCGAAATTACGCGGTCCTTTGACGCGCCGAGCGTTCATTTCTCTCGCCTTTCATCGAGCGACAACTCGACACTCGAACGGCTAATCGGCTTGATTCGTCACTCCCACGACAATTGAAATGTTTTCGTATGCGTGACGTTTCGAACGGCACGTCAAGTGCCAGTTTGTCGTAACGAGGCTTAAAAAGGCCCACCGGACGGTGAATCTCCAATTGCGATTTGAGTGCGAGCGAGCCCCGCCGGGACCCTCGAACAGGTGGTCAAAAAATCTCGCGAGCCACTTCGATAACTAATAGGCCGATTTTGGTAAAAGAGAAACGATTTATCGATTAATAGGAATCTTCTCTCTCTCGGCGCGAGAGGCTCCCGGACTCGATAAACCGGTTAATGAGATTATCGATAAAAGCTCAAAGGTAGGGTTGAATTTTTCTCAGGAATCTCTCGGAAAGTGGAGAGGAGCATAATAGGAGAAGAACGGAAAAGGAATTCAATGAGGATAAAGGAAGCGTATCCTCTCGATAATTTCTTGTCGAAACAAAACTTTTTCTTCGAATAACTAGCTTAATCCTTCGCGTTCGATTCTCGAAGACAGATATGTATATTTTCATAAGGTAGTCAAATATCTCGTGGAATCAGCGATCAGGCCTTCCTTTGTCCCTATCTTTGTAGCGAAATATTACGATACCGCGAAGTGTTAGGGTGTCGGGTGTTCTTTTTTTATGCAAAATTTTGTCACAAATGTATCTGGTATGACCAAATGAATCGCCAATATCATAAGTGGTTAAAATATTGACCACCCTTGTTTCTCTGAAAGGTAGTATTCCTGTTTTCTGACGTGCTGAACACGAAAATAGCACTGAGAAAATTCCTAAAGATGGCCTTGACATTGAATTATAGTTTTAAGACTTTCGCGATCATTGTTTATTCTATTAGGCAAAATAAATTGTCTGAACGTGATTCCGTTCCGGAAACCAAGTTGCCTGATAGTTGTGAACCTGATGGTTAAATTAAAAAAAAACTCACTCGATTGATCGTCGGTACGCTCGAAATCTCGCGACAGGGTGATGTTGTTGCTCTCGAAGAACCTGAGCACGTTGTCGCAACTCGTGGCGGACTGGCTCGATCTCGAGGATCTCGACTTTCCGTTCTTGATCGTAGCCGCCCTGAGGCAGGTAGCACAGAGGACGATCGCGAGTAGCGCGAACACCACAGTCGACTTCATATTTCCGTCCGTGGAAAAACTAAAAGGAAAGAGCCGGAAAATTCTTTATCCAATATCCTCGCGGTTGCGCTCAGCCGCGAGCGATTCGTTCGGCGCTATCGGCGAGAAAATGTGAATCTCTACGCGAGCGGTGGGCTGGTGACTCGCGTGACAGTCATCAATAACGCCCGGCGTGATTCTGATTTGCCTTTAGCGCGCTTCGAGCGATCCGCCGTGCGAGACGCCGGCCGCATTTGGCCGAAACGCTGATATAACCAAATGACGCACAGTCTCGCGATTCTCGGGGAGAATTTCGCGAATCGAGTAATCACACTCTCACACACACTTGTCCACTTTGTCGAAAAAAACGCACTCTCGTCACTTTCTCACTCTTTCGTACGTCCGAGCTGGTTCCGCTGTTTTTTTTTGCTCTCTACCGTATCGAGTATACGTTCGCGTTACACGAGAGAGAGAGTCTCTCCGGGTATCTCTCTTTCCTTCCCTTTTGACAAACAAGAGAGTGGCGAACGAGACGAGAAAAGGGGGAAAGAAAAAAAATGTTATCGCGCTGGGAAAACCGATCTCTACCTCGTAACACTCGCGACGGACGAGACGCGCGGCCCGCGAGGGTTCGAGTGCGACTGAAACTGGTGGCACTGGTGGGTCGGAGTGTTCTCGCGGCCGCCGGCCAAAGACCACCACCACCGCCGTTCCTCCCTCCCTCCCTCTCGTTCTCCTACACGCGCCAGTATGTGAGTGTTAACGCATACACGTATCTCAGACCTCTCCTACTAACCGTGCCCGCCGCCTCGGCTCTCCGAAGAGATCCGATTCGATGTACATTGAAAAGAGGATGGTAGAGGAGAGATGAGGGAAGCGAGAGAGGATATCTGGTACTCGGTGCAACCGTGCACGCACGCGCCACAGACGAATTTACGGCCGCGCGAGCGGTCGAAACGTCAAAGGTACAATTTTGTGCGATACGAGCAACTCTCCGATAAATTTCGTTTTATCAACTTGTATTGGTTTGATCGCACCTGTTTAAAGAGAATTACACATTCTTCGCGTTACCTCAAACCCTTTTTATCGAGAAAAGGTCGAGCGAAGTACAAACAGTTTATATAATGTGAACTATTATTTTATAGGTGAGTTAACTCGGTTTATCTTTGACAATTAAATTCTGTTTGGTTTTCTGTTTCATGCTAATTGTTACAAAAAAGTACCTTAAACAGCGTATGTCACAGAGTGATTGTTTATTTGTAAAAAAAAAGTGAACTTAATCGATACAGTCGATCTTACAAAATAAAAAAAAATGCGATGAAAAGACTATTATGATATGAACAAAATGCGTACTTAGATAAATGTAATTTTCGTCCTTGTCTGGTTGATCTGCCATACGTTCAATTCCTCGTACTCATCGATACAATTGTTGACCTGGCTTGGATTGTAGCCTTTACTGATACAACGCTCGAATATGTCGGATACTTTGACTGTTTTCTCGGAACTAGCCAAATCCCTGATGAGGTGAAATATTTTTGTCATTGGGTTCGAGCGTGGTTGATTTGGTTTCTCTTCGGAGTGGTTTATAGAGAACTTGGACATTTCTACCAGGCGATTAGCTTCGGTAACATCGTCCTTCTCGACAACATTCGATAAGCGAAGTCTAGCCAATGCGGTTGCTAATCGTAAAACGGCTAATAGATTACGGGCCGACGTGAACGTCTTGTCAGGGCCGTTTCTCGCTTCTCGCCGCATCTCCACATAAGAATCTAAAGCATCACATTCAATTTTAATACGCTATTCTGTGTGAAGAATTATTAATTTAAAATAAATTGTATACCAATCCTTACCGACAATGTATTCAGTTAAATCTTCAGAAATTGCAGGTTCCTTCTTTTTACAGAGATTTATATATTTTCGAATCAAATTCATATCTAAAGGTGTTGTCTCCATCGGGGGCTGTTCGCAATGTTGATGAACATATGTTATGTGCTGTGCCATCCTAAGGATTTAAAAAATATTTTGAGAATGCAACTTGGTATATTTTACTTTAACAAAAGTAAACTTACTTAAGATCGTTGTCTCGGTTGGCACGATCTTGAATCAACCACAGGAGATCGAATCGCGATAGCAGAGCAGCGGGTAGTTGGATATTTTGCTCGATCGATCGTTTCGGATTATATCGACCATAAGCAGGATTAGCGGCTGCCAATATGGAAACTCTGGCGTTTAGTCGGGTCATAATTCCCGCTTTTGCGATAGAAATCGTTTGCTGTTCCATTACTTCGTGTATAGCTGTCCTATCCGCATCTGCCATTTTGTCAAACTCGTCGATACAACAAACTCCCTGATCTGCGAGTACCAGTGCTCCACCTTCTAACATCATTTGACCGGTGAGCGGATCTTTCATTACGGCAGCTGTTAAACCAACACCGGAAGAACCTCGCCCCGTTGTGTATTGAGACCTTGGCGCTAAACGCGTTATAAACGATAATAATTGCGATTTGGCCACTCCGGGATCCCCCATCAGACAAATATTGATGTTTCCTGAACAATAAAAGATGTTCCAGTTATGTATCCAATGTTATTGTACCAGTACTGACTTCTAAATGTTATAAAATACCTCTGATTTTTATATCTCCCTTCTTCTTGTCAGTTCCACCAACAAGAAGTAATAATAAAGCTTTTTTTACGTCTTCGAGTCCATAAATTTCTGGAGCTATCGAAGATGCCAATTTAGAATAAAAGTCATCTTCCATTAATTGATTTAGCTCTTCTTGTGTTAAATCGGAGCTGCTATCATCCACTGTTTGTAAATTGGTAAGACCAATAACATCCTAAAATATAAAGATAAACTAATTTAATTTACTTAAATTATATCAACTGGTAAATACAATTATTAGAATATAAACTTACATGTGCCTCTAAATAAGTTTCACTGAGTAATGCTGGACCAGCATTTGCGTTATAACCAGTCTTCATTAATGGTAAAAATACTCCTGTAATTACAACATGATCACCTGGTAAACATTGCCTTGTAGTTTCACCTCTACAGAATATGGTCAGTGATCTTGGTATATGACCGACTGGAACTTGATCACTCTAAAAAAAATTTTGCTTTCGTGCATAACTAACAGTGACCAAATAATATAAAAATGAACTTACATGTTCTTGCAATTTAATTTCCTGGAATTTTATAAATTTAGAACCTTTTGTTTGCATATATAAACGTCCTCCTGATTTATTAACCCTACAATCATCGCTGGGGCAACTTTGTAAAGGCATGAAAGTCAGCGATTGTACCTAACACAAAATTAAAATAGCATGTACAATATAAAGTACATGTTCTCTTAAAACTGTTCCATTTAACTTACAGGTTGATACGTTTCTGCACCACATTGGTCACATGTATAAGTTGCAACAACCATCATAGGTTTAACTTCGGTACATCTGGTAACTATTCCCCTTACAGTGACCAATTTTCCTATTTTGTCAGCTTTCATTTCTCTCACAGATAATTGTTTAGCGGTATCAAAATTTTTAAAGTATACTTCACTATGGATTTATTAGACTTGTTAATTTTATATATAAAAAATATTTCACAAAAAAATACTTACAATCGTCGCATAAGTTCAGGAGCATATTTATTTCTGGGATCCCTTTGGTCACCAGGATGTCTATTACGAGCTTCCATTAATAATCTATGTTCGATATAAATATCAAGAGCATCTTTAGGTGGAACTGGCCTCTCTTTGAAAGTTGGAAGAATTTCTTGGATAAGCTACAACAACCATTTATTTTAAAAAATCAGAAAAAATATATTTTGACTGAAACATTTTATCATAAAAAATGAAGCATACCTCTAAAAGTAAATTATTGTATCTTCGCGTATTGTTTACAATCGCTTGCGCCAATTCATCATCAAACTCGTGTACGTCGTCCAATTCTACTGTAAAAGCCACTTGTTCACGATGAGCAATTTTTGTTAGCTGTTCTCGATATTTGAAACATTTTTCGCCCGTTTCGTCATTCATACGCATAAATTCCGTAAGAAATGTTTTGAGTTGTTCTAAAAAATATTAATGAATTATACAAAATAAGATTTTACGGGTTAGGAAAAAATTGGTACAAATTTTTCTAAAATCACCTCTATCCTTAGTATAATCACGCGTTACTTTAGGTGCCATTATGTTTTTAATATGTAAAATAAACTCTTATTCGTTAAAAATATAAAAATAAACTTGATTATTAACACAATCTCAAAAGTTCTTAAGCTACTCTCAAGTCTCAAACACCGGCGAACCCGGCGACAGTTAAACAGCTCATATCATACCAATCGTACGTCGTACAGATATTTTCCCGCCATATTTAACGAATTTGTCGTTGGATAAACCGAAAATTGCCGATGTTGGCCGAACGTTCACATGCGCGGCGCATGATGCACCATTGAATATGTATCGCAAGACTCTTACCTACATGTGAATTTGTGATTTCAAATTCCAATCCATAGAACAAAATATAATCGAAATATTTAAAGACCGGCGCTGTTCACGACTAACCTCAAAAATACAGAAATAACTTAAAGAGGCAGTTTATGATTATGCTTGTATAGTACAAGGTAGAGAAGAATTTGAATTTTTACGAAAGATTTTAATTGTCTCCTAAATATCCTTTAAAAATGACAAATATCCTTCTATAATGACAAACATACATAGTTATTACTTAATTTTATAATCAATTTATGTCATAATGAAACTTGTACAATATCAAATCCTAACCTTTAACCATATTTATAATTTATTGTTTATTTATTGTTTAGAATAAAAAGATGAGAGTTTTAAAATTAAGCGCCATCAGATCACAGTTTCGTACTTTCTCTTCAACTGTTTTGAGACAAGAACATTCCAAACCATCCAGTGAAGTGAAAAATGCAACTTTTGATATATCAACTGTAGATGAGAAACCAATTTATAGCGATGAAATAGATCCAGATATCGAGGCAAAGCGTAATAAATCTGGTTTACAACCGCAACATAGGAATATGTTGTTTAATAGAAAGCCATACGATGAAAGTAAAAGTGTAACACACGATAGATTAAAGTACAAACGAAGAATGCTTGGAAGATATGGGTCTGAAGGTACTGGAGTTCCTGTACATATAGCATGGCCAACACCCGAGGAAGTAAATGACGCCAAAGAATACGAACAAGTAGCTTATCCATTCTCTATACAAGAGTCTTGGAAACAGATTGAAGAGAAACATAGACAAGAAAAAGAAGAACTAGATGCTCAGTTAGTTTAATTTCTCTCATTTCTCTCTATTGATTTACGACTATCATTAATACAAACAATTTTATTCTTACAGACAAAAACGAATTTTAGCCAATGTCGCAAAATTAGAAGGCTGGAAGAAAGAACTTATAAAGAAGGTCGCAGAAAAAGAACGAGCAGCTTTAGAAGCGAAAGAACGTAAGGAACGCTTGATAGAGGAAGTGAGGAGGCATTTCGGTTTTAAGATAAGTCCCAAAGATGAGCGTTTTAAACAAGTCTTGGAACAAAAGGAGACAGAGCAGAAGAAGTTGAAGAAAGAAGCTAAGAAAAAAGCAAGAGCTGACAAAATTCTAGAATGGGCCAAGTCCAATGAGACTAAGAAAGCAGAGAAGAAAAATGATGAGAAAGCCAGTGAAGAATAATTTATATTATATTATAGGAATATTGAAATAAATTAACCCCAGAATTAATATATCGTTTGATTACATTTTACGAATCTTCGTTGAATATATAGTATAAACAATGTTGTTATATTGTGTGTATAAAAATACACGTTCTTAATTGTAAATATTGTATTTTCATTACTAATACAAAAAACGTTACATACATATTGGGTAAGGACTAGAAAGAACATTCTTAAGAATAAACGCATGCGCATAATAAGACACATATTTCCTAGGCACTGAGTCGGTATTAGGCAGAACTGGAATTGTGTAGCAACTCCGGTTCGTAATATTTTATATACACACAGTAAAAAAAGAAGCAAGAAAAATCCTTCTATCGTTATACATTAATCGTTCATAAAAAATCTCTTATATTGCACGATGCTCGCGATCAATCAAAATAATATTCGTAATTGTATTCATCTCGAACTAGACCGGACTATTGCGTCTTGACAAAGTGAAGCCTTTCGTTGAAATTTCGGGTGCGCTCGATTTTTTTTTTTTAATACAAAAGTAACGAAAGAAAAACATAAAACGTGTTTCTCCGATTCCTCATTGGCAAATTGACGAGTTTTCAACGTAGACGATATCGCCGGTGGGAGTTTCGTCGTTACCGGTGGCACAGAGAACCGCGTGACCGTCCTTTGTCAATTGTATACCCTCGTGCTCGTCTATAAATATCACGCGTAATCTGTTGCTGCTGCTGTTGCTGCCCGTGTGTCAGGCCGATTGTAGCTGGGACGGCGACGCGAGCTCGTACAACTGAAAACTGAACTCCTCGCCGAAGAGATTCTCCGGCACCACCATGTCGGGATCGATCATGTTCAGTCCCAGAGCTGCGGGATTCAAATCGGTCACCAGGTAACCCTCGCCGATCAGTCCGCACTCCTCGACGAGCACCTCTTTCGAAACCGGATTGAGAAAATCTGTTAAATAAGTTCGTGTTAGTTCAGATTACTCGACACAATACCGATTTTTTTTTACCAGTGGTTGCTTTTACAGGACACTCGAGCTCGATTTGCTCGCTCTGCTGATCCTGAAGATCCGTTTGCTCGGTACCATTCGGCACAGCCATCGGTACTATGTATTGTACTTCGACTTCTCGCTTTATACCGCTCAAGATTTGTTCGGCGCAGTGTTCCAGGGTTACCGCATCCACCACGTTAGATCCCGCAGCGGCATCCTCCTCCGCCAATTGCTGCGCGATACTCGCCGTAGCTGCCTCGACTTCGTCTATTGCGATCATTTGACTGAAAAATATTTTTTGCGTTCTTATGACTGCCAAATTTATTTAAAAATAAACAATTTCAATAAAAATTTGTTGAACCTACTTGAATTTGAACATTCTGTTCGATTATATAAATCGTTAAAAAAATAATGATTTTGGTTGTACATGTCATTTGTTTAGATGTATGCAAATGAAAAAAAAGCAACCAATTTTTATTTTCAGTACGAACGCTCGATATTCACCTAACGCTGTCATTTTTCCGATTATTGTTAGAAGCATTGAGAATCTGTTTCGCCACATTCGTGGGATTGAGCGTCGTGTAGGTGCCACGTGGTCTGACCTCGGCTCGATTAGCGATCGCCCAGAGATGACCGGCACCGTGCGGCGCCTTCGAGCCCTTGCGGAAATGCGGATTGATGGACAAATTGTGTCTCACCGAGTTCTTCCATCGATCGTCGTTGCTCTTGTAATACGGAAAGTGTTCCCTGAAAACAAAACGGGCCATACGATAATCGAGAGAGCGAGAAACGTAAAATGATCGTACGAAATTGTGAGAATTCGCGTTCAGTTTTCACCTGCCCGAATCAGTCACGGGACGTTACGCACCCCCTTAATCAATCCTCGACTCCCCATAAATTCGCTCGTCAACGCAGTTGCAGTTGCAGAGAGGGGTGAATGTGTTTACACGGTCAATTAACCGCGATTATCCGCGATAATATCTGTTGTGAAACTAGCCCACCCCCTCTAGCCCCTTTTTTGCCCTACGAGGGGATGAAATAAACATGAAATACATCCACGAGAATAAACGAAATATCGTAGGAGTCGTTCGATCGGAAACGTTGAACGCGTTCGGTTTTATAGAGCATGCGAGTTTCGGGCACACGCGAATTTTGTCGTGGGGTTGGTTTTCTTGCTAGCCGTGCCTTTCGAGTTTCTCACGATCGAAGGTGCCTACGTAGGAGGGCCGAGGAGGGGGCGCGGATGACGGAAGGGTGGACCGGTACCAGCCGGTGCCGGGCAACGAGGAACCGCATCGGTACCAGTGGGTACCAACATCCCCCTTCTACTCCTCTTCTCATTCTACCCCTCTCACCCTCTCCCATTTCCATCGACTACCACTCTCCGAACCCACCCTCCGCTTTGCGCTACTGCAAAAAGTACTTTGAAAGAAATTTGCTAGTAAACAGTAAACACAAATTATTCACTGAAAAAAAAATTTTGAACCAATTATGTCTCCTCAAAACAATTAAAGGGACAGTTGTCATCTTCCAATGGCTATTACAGCTAAAAACGATCAGATTAGATCGATTGAGTAATAATTTTAAAACTTTTTCTTTAAAATGATCACCTGCTCGATTCGACTGAATCATTTTTAGCCAAATTATAAATTGTATGAAAATGACGAGTGTCACCTTAATTATTTTTAGAAGTGTATTATATGCAATCCTATACTGTTAAAAGAATATTTTGTACTGCAAATTTCTCTCAGCAGAAAATATTCTGTATAATTATCACGAGTAACAAAATTCTTTCGAAAAAAAAAAAAAATGGTATTCTCTTTTCAGCCCCCTCGAAAATTTGTCCTTACGATATCCACTGGTAAATGGCCGAAACGGTGAGCTCGCCGCGTTCCTGGAGAGCGTGCTCGATGAGCTCTGTGTAGGTGAAGGGCGGTTTCTTGGGCCCGCTGGGCCTCACCGTCGAATTGTCGAACTCGCACGAGGAAGTCGAGCACTCGTTCGGTCTCCGCTCGTTCGAGTAGCCCGAGACGACTCGATTGCTCTGTTTGCTCTTCGTGCCTGAAATCTTCTTCAATGAATGATCTGAAAAAGAAGAAGCGGGAAGAGGCTCACCTAGACGAGTGTCCTTGACACCGAAACCGCAGGATCTGTCCTCGGCAGATTCTATGAACGGGTCCAGCTTGAAGTCGAGCAGCCAGGAGAGGTTGCCGTTCTCTTGGTCGTCCACAATCTCGCTAGGCTCGACGAATTGACGGGGCTCCCGGTTGACCCTCGGCCGGTTCGAGCTCTCGCAGGAAACCGCGGCTGGTTGAGGCTGCGTCTCCCAGGTGACCTGCTGACGATGATGATGACGCTCGTCCTGAGCTTGCTCTTCCTCCTGGTACTCCGTTGCGGTCACGTAGGCGCCGGGATCGACGAGATCGTCGGGGGTTGTCCACGTGCAGCGATTCCCGTCCACGACGAGGACCTCCAGCCGCGTCACCGCACCCTCCTCGAGAGGGTCCTGGAGCGACAGGGGTGAAAAAAGTGGCGTGCTCTGAAACGAAAAGATAAAATAACTTACGTTAATGTAAATATTTTCATTTCAGCGAACAAAATATTTGTTCCTACAATTTTGGTTAAATATATAGCTTTGACAAATTTTTTATTTCAAACCTAAATTGAAAAAAAAAATTTGAATTAATTATTTAATTTTTCTAACAGTGACGTACTTTAAAACAAAAAATAAAAGAACTTACGTTAATATAAATATTTTCATTTTAACGAAAAAAATTTTGTTTCTACAATTTTAATTTATACAGCTTTGACAAATTTTTTATTTCAAAGCTAATAAATGAATTTTTTACTTTTAAATTTGCAGTTTAGTTTGAAATTCTGCAAAGATATCCTCACCAGTTCACTGGGCGATATGAACTCGATGGTGTCCTCGATCTCCTGGGCATGACGTTTCTGCAGAGGATCGCAAATCTCCTCGCAGAAGCTCTCAATGTCGATCTCGTCAAATATCCGTTTCTTGCACTTCCTCGACAATTGATCGTCCGCCATATCACGGCCGGTTACGCTACTCGAGGACGGTCCGATCATCCTGTTCGCCAACCTCGCGATTTATCTCGCTCGCGAAAATACGTCGACGAGCGCTGGGGACACGTAAAACGAAACTTCAACGTTCGAGGTTCGATTTCGCGGACATCTCTTGACTTTCTCGCGAGAGGATGACAGAGTGAATTTTTTTTCGATCGTAACTAGACCAACTTCACGATTAACCCGCTCAGAGCGTCAAAATGAAAATCATCGCGGCTCGTGGATGTTTTTTCTTTCGCGGAGTTGGAGAATTTGAATGGCAGCGGAGCGAGGACGCGTACACGGTGGGTCTCGACGCGCGACGACGTTTACGTGCACCGGTGAACGGGGCTACGAGCTTATCGTGCGTAGCTGCCATTTGTTTCGTATTTCGGCTGTTATGCGCGGCCCGTGCGCGCGCACTAATTCGCTCCAACGCGCATGCGCACTCGGTCACTCGTAAAACGCGCGCTACACTCTATCGATTCAAATTTTAATTAAATTAATAAATAATTAATAATTAATAAATAAATTATTAATTAATAAATAAATTAATTAATAATTATTAATTAATTATTAATTAATTAATAAATTAATAAATAAATTAATTAATTAATTAATTAATTAATTAATTTATTAATTATTTATTATTTATTTATTTATTATTATTAATTA
>NCVS01000572.1:0-13348 GCA_003055095.1 Goniozus legneri | reverse complement strand
TTTATTTTTTTTTCGTATTTTTTTTTTTCAAAAAAAAATACGAGAAGTGTTTTTTTCGAGTTTTCCACAAAAGCGAGCACGGTAAAAATTTTTCTTTACTGTTACTGTACTTCGAGCTGTAAAATTCCATTTCGTTATCTGGGAGTGGGAGAGAGATAGAGAGAGAGAGAGAAAGATGGAGAGAGGGAGAGAATTTCACGCAGGGTCAAGGTGACCGGCGTCAACAAAGAGAGAGATATAGAGAAAGATTCGATGACACTCATACACAACGGGGTTTTTCGGTTGACTGTACAGAAGCGGTCGAGATTTTCCTGCATCGCTACCTGAACCTCCGAGTGCATTGGCTGCACCGAGCTTGGCGTTGCATCCGCTAGGTCGAACGCACTCGAGCGCAGACTACTCGTAGCGACTATACGGTACGGAAAGCACGCACTCCAGCTCATTTGCGCTTGCATATGACCGAACGTCACCGCACACGAAGAATGACATTTAGAATTTGTTTCGGAGGGTGAATTTTTTTTAACGTCGAGTGTATCCGCGCGCTAAAAACGAGCAAGAGGATTTGGGGAGGATTAGAGTTTACTGTTAACTCGTTATATGTGTGAAGTGATTTAAATTAGAGATAGAAATGGATGTTGACAACGATTTGGATCAGCATTTGCTGCATCAGTTCAGCTGCATGGGAACAACAGACAAGGATGAGCTTGTCAAAGAATTGCAGAGGCTGCTAGCTGGCAATCATTTGAACGAAACCACCGCTACCTTTTTCCTCGATATGAACAACTGGTAAAGTTTTGCTTTAGCGTCGTCGATGCATAATAATCGTTGCAACATAACCTTTCAATCGCCATATTTATTTTGAATACTGATTACGTTTTACTTTATGATACGTATCGCTTTGTTTCGGTTAGATGTTGTTGTTATATTGTGACGTCATCCCACCCGTTGTTGCGCGTCATAACGATATCAATTTCGAATGTTTTGTATTGCAGGAATCTTCAAGCAGCTATTTGTAGTTATTTGGATTTTGAAACGCCCTTTAAATTGCCATGTATGACACTATTGAGGGATAGTACTATTGGAGAAGGCGAATCTGTGCCACCGAATACGACATTCTGCAAATCTTGGGAAGTACAGAATAGCGGAACCGAAGAATGGCCAAATGGGATTTCTCTGAAATACACAGGTGGTACGAAAATGGGAGATTGCGTTAGGGTACCTATACGCCCCTTAGGACCTAAGGAAACGACTGAAATAAGCGTAATGTTAGTAAGTCCGCTAGAACCAGGCACATATCAGAGCAAATGGAGAATGATGACGTCGACAGGATCCTATTTTGGAGGTAATTATTAACTTGGCTTTTTGATATAAAAGTTATTTGAATTTGTTTTTTAATTACAAATTTTATGTGTAGATGTTATATGGGTGATCATTACTGTAAGTGAGTCGGGTACTTTAGCGGTTACACAACAGCTTTACCAACTAAGTACTTCACAGTCCCATGATGTTCCAATGTGCTAGCCTTCGACGAGAAATATTACTTCTGATAATAATTTCTGATACGATTCTCTCAAATTGTTTAAATATATGAATTATAGATTATCTACATGCGATGATTGAATTTCAAAATTATTTACTTTTTTATCAGTCCGAGCAATATAAAATATTCTTGAGATCCTGAGAGATTAGGTATTTGGGTATTATGACAAATTTAAAACTATTCCATACCAATTATGTATTGCTTCGATCGGTACTAAAAAATTTGAAGATCCTTGCTTCGCAGTTTGAGAATTGAACTTACATTTTAAAAAAATTGTGATAAGCATTGGTTGAATATTGATTATCTTTATTCTAGAAATTTAGAAGTGATAATTGTTAAAATATTATCGATATTATTGTTTTTATTAATACCTACCGATATTTAAAGAGAGCGAAACATATTTGTTGAAAATAAATTTCGTTAAATCGTAATGTAGTAACTAGCTTGTAATAAAAATTAAAATATGTAAATGCGTAAAGTGCTGATGTATAAATATGTACATACATGCACATTTAAATTTAAATAATTAATCTGCCTAACGTTAAATTGTAAAATATAGTTTTTTATAAAATGCTTATTTCGATGTGATGTATGATACCTACATTCGACAATTTTGGAGAAAATTTCATAATTATTTAACATTTCAAATTTTCAAAACAGTGTAAATGTAAATTTATTTTCAATACTGATTTTGTACATATCTTAGACAGCCAATTTCATTGAAATCTTAGCATGAGGTGTATATCCGATTATTTTAAAATCTTCGGCTACAAATTCATCGATGTTTTCAACTTTTCGAACTATCTCTAATCGTGGAAATGGTTTAGGCGTGCGCATTATTTGTTCTCGCAGAGCTGGTATGTGATTGAGATATACATGACAGTCTCCCATTGTATGTATGAATTCAGCTGGCTAAGAATAAAAACAATTATAAAATGGTTATTTTTTGAAACTTTAGGATCTCTTTGTCAACCAACCTTTAGTCCTGTAACGTGAGCCAACATATATGTGAGAAAAGCATAAGATGCTATATTGAAAGGAACACCGAGCCCCATATCTGCACTCCTCTGGTACAATTGACTAGACAATTCTCCATTATTAACGTAAAATTGAACAAGAGAATGACATGGTGGTAATGCCATTTTTGGAATATCAACTGGATTCCATGCAGACATTATAATTCTTCTGTCATCTGGTGTGTGTTTTAATTTGTAAACAACATCTCTTAACTGATCGATACCCTGCCCCTGATAATCAGTATACATATCTTTATATTCAGCCCCAAAATGCCGCCATTGAAAACCATACACTGGACCTAAATCACCCTCCTCCCTATCTGTGAACCCCATAGAATCTAAAAACTCGCGGGAGCTATTGGCATCCCAAATGTGAACACCTTTATCCGATAACTCTTTGGAGTTTGTTGAGCCTTTGATAAACCACAAAAGTTCTTCTATAACTCCACGCCAGAATACTTTTTTTGTTGTCAATAGAGGAAAAGTATCTAAATTTTCAAAAGTAACATTCAAATACAAAGTGTAAGCGGCAGTGTGAATAACGTGAGTAAATTACATACTTTCTCGTAGATTAAATCTCATTTGTGTCCCAAAAATCGATAAAGTACCAACTCCGGTTCGATCGGATTTTTTCGCACCGGTATTAATTATTCTCTCAATAAGCTTTAAATACTGATACTCGTCGTGACATTCGTTGATTCCTTCCCCGTTCGACATCTTAATTCAATTAAATATTCGCGCCGATTATGTTAAAAAAAATATTAATTTTTGTAACAATCAAAGTCCAATCAAGTTAGAGATAACTCACTGGATCTTTTGCGGCCATGAGAATTATTTTCCCGCGCTTTGTGACAGTAGGACAATCGCTTTCTCTCTTGCTCCCGTTATTCGCTGAAACGAGCGCGCAGGCGCCTGAATCATTCGCGATATAAAATCGCGCCCCGCCATGTATTTTGCGGAGCGTCGAACCCCGATACGAGAGCGAGAGAGAGGGAAAGGAGAGAGAAAGAGAGAATAGAGGAACCGGAGGAACCAGGCGATGGCCGCGCGGTAGAAAACTTTTCGCACTGCCCGATCGAACGCATGCACGAAAGCAAAAGAGTTTGGCCCTGTCGAAGTGAAAAATTTTGCCGAGCCAACCGAGTGAGTTTCTTCAGCCTTTACTTTCTTTTTCTTTTCTCCTATCGAAAGACATTTTCACGGGAAAACAATAATCGCCATTGAATGTAACGTGAACGGTTACAGTTCTGCGAACTTTTCGATCGGAACGAGGTCCCCGTGTGTTCGTGCTCTATACATTGCGAAATCGCTTTCGCGAAATCAGCCTCGAACGAATATTTTTAGATAGAAACATCGGTTGCTTGGTAATTTTTTAGTCATTGCCAAATTTTTCGCGCGAATGTTGTTTTGAAGCATGAGACTGCTCCCATAATGTTACCTTTTTTTGAATATGCAAAAAACTGCTATTATAGGTTAGGGTCGTAAATATTCGCAAAATTTGGCAATACGATTTTGGCCTGCTTTGTAATTTTCAAATAATATTTCAAACATTAGTTCTTCGTCTTAGCCTTTTTTGAATTATTGTTCAATTGCGGTCGCACGAATTACGATAATTTTATGTTTTTTATTTCTGGGTTAGAGAAACGTTTATGCGAAACAATAGATCTGGAATGGTTCCACGAACGTAGCACAGTTTCGGATCGAGCAAAAGCGAACGAATTTCAGGTATGTACATTTCTATTTATTTCTTTTTCTTTGAGAAATTAATTTTCATTCCATCTTTTTAATTTAAAATTGAAATTCGTTAAGGTTTATTGGCGGCAGCCAGTCTGAATGGATGACCAGGTGGGAGGTTCCGAGCTAGAAAAGATATCAATGGTTGGATCGCCTGAAATATCTGACATACCTGAGGTTCCTGATATACCTGATGTGTTTGAATCAACTGGCCTGAGCCCACTGACATCCTCCTTGGACCATACACTGACCCTCCAGGAGGACAACCTTCTACTTACCGGAGTTGATATGGGCATCGAAGATACATGGTTAGACGATACTTCTGCTCGCTTTGGCACTCGCTGTCCCATAAAGCCTGCTCTCATCCATCACTGAAGTACTTACCATTACATTGGGGTACCGATTAGAATCTTGTTTGCGTAACCAAAGAATACACAATCAACGCAAAGTGGATTCGACCTTAATAAAACTCAATTTCTTAGGACGGAAGCTAGCAGTGCAACACCGGATTATGCCATACCTCTACCAGCACCACCTGGATTGAGCGATTTTGTGGATGTTGGAGCTGATCCAACTGTTGATACTAGCTGTGGCATCGAACATGGCCCGTTTCTACCATCCAATCCATCCACCTTGAACAACTTGTTTGCTGATACCGGCAGTGATCAAGATGATGCTTTAAGTGGTAACAAATATTTTAAATTTTCATAGCTCTCACATTTATTTTGTGAATTAAATTTTAATAACGTCGTTGCGCGTGACAGATATCGCAGCGACGCCAGGAGTGTGCGGCTTGCACAACCTAGGTAATACTTGCTTTATGGCGGCTGGATTGCAATGCTTAACTGCAACGCCTCCCGTCTATCGGCACTTCTTGGATTTGGAACAGAGAGGCGAAAAAGCACAACCTGGTTCTTTGATGGCTCATTTTGGGGCGCTTCTCAATAAAATGTGGTCAGGACGATACAGCGTTATTCATCCAACGGAATTCAAACAATCACTAGGGACTTATCATTCACAATTTAAGGACTATCGCCAAGTAAGTTGTAATAAAAATATTCTTCTCGGCGAAAAATTTGATACTATGGTTTTACTTACGTCGATTACTCTTCTACAGCACGACTGTCAAGAATTTCTCGCGTTATTATTGGACACCCTTCATGAACAAATGAATACTGCAAAATCTGCCAAGAATTTTCGCAATCACGGTACTTTTTAAAACTACTTTCGATATTGAATACATTGAACCAGAAGACAAAAATATTTATCTAATATTTTATCTCAGATCTTCTGGATTTAGAGCTATTTCCATCACCCGATTGCCCTAGTAGTCCGAATATCACGGTAGCGGGATCGCCAAGAGGTAAATAAAATTTTTTTCGGTACATAAATACTTATTTGATTTAATTTATTTATCTGAAATTAATTTACAGGATTCGATTCTCCCATTGGTGAATTGGACAGTACGGCTAATTCCCCGCGTGCTTCGTCGTTGAATGACGCTGACGAAGACGAAGAGACGTTGGATTCGGACGAGACAGTCGGCATGATGTCCAATAAATTTATACACAATAAGATGGACGAAAACAGCGATAACGTAACGATCTCAACACACCATCCTCTGCGCCTGGACGCATTGATCGAACTTTCCAAAAAAGTTCCAGAGTATCATGGTCTTTATGACATTCACAAGGAAGCTAAGACCAGTAACGCCAATTTTTTGGTAACGCAACAAGAGTGCAACAATGAAATACACTACGACTCACAGAAATTCCCCAAGGATAGTATACGCCGTACTCCATTGGATAATTCAAATCTCACAGAGAACCATGATTTCGATAACAAAAATGTAAGCGTTAAGCGCATCAAAGAGATAAACATGCAAAAGATAAATCTAGGTGCTGATTGCACGTCTAGCAGTTCCGATATGGAGT
This sequence comes from Goniozus legneri, assembly GCA_003055095.1. Lineage (NCBI taxonomy): Eukaryota > Metazoa > Arthropoda > Insecta > Hymenoptera > Bethylidae > Goniozus > Goniozus legneri. Next base: position 7,124 of record NCVS01000572.1, on the reverse strand, counting down.
ACGATACGGGATTGGAGAAGTGCAACGTTAAGCGTATGCGTCTGGATGATCAAGAGAAAAATCATAAATTCGATGGCATGAGTAATACGAACACTTCGTACGCTAAAATCACGCAGGCGTATGGCAACGACGCAATCGCAGCTCAAGAGGAAATCGAGGCGGACAAACATTGGGCCAAGCATTTGAGGTTGAACCGGAGTGTCATCGTTGATACATTCCAGGGTCAATTTAAAAGCACGGTAAAATTATACATGAATTTTTAAACAACAATTATTTAAATCGATCGTACAATTATCGTTATTGCTATTGTCAATTTAGAAATTGTAATTAGTTATTGAAGCTTGTCATTAGTGACATCAAATCGACGTTGCTCATTCACTCGCTGATTGTCCATATTTTCTGAATTTCAGGTCATTTGTGCGGTCTGTAAACATGTCTCGATTACTTATGAACCATTTATGTATTTATCCGTACCACTACCTCATGCCATGGAACGTCAATTGAGCATTACATACGTTCCTGCTAATGGGGATCAGCCTACAAGATGTGTCGTATCGTTGAATAAACAATTAAGAGTAGGTAAATTGAAGGAAGAACTGTTAAAGATTCTTGGAAAACAGAACGTAGCTATAATTAATATAGCCTTGGCGGAAGTTCTGGAGAATCACATTGCTAAAATATTAGTGAGTACCTCATTTTTTATTGATATTACGAAATATAAACTTTTTCTCACGGAGGGTAAAGAAGGCAGCTATTTCGTTATCTTGAGTTGATGTCGATACAACCCTCCAAGAAAAAAATGATGAGAGAACATTTTCGTAATTACAAGTTTTATTACGGAGCTACATTTCATCATACATTGCATTTTCTTCTATCGCATTTTGGCATCTTGTATCAAATGAAATATTTCCGTTAATTTCAGGATGACAACACTTTGTTGAAATACGTGAATGACACAAACAGATCGATTTATGCTTTCGAATTGACTGATCCACCAGATGCATATTCAACGCCCGATGCAAGTGGCGATGGCTTACTAGAAACTGACACTCATCAAGGTGATGCGGGTGAAGAAATTCCATGTACTATTTGTCTTCACGAACTCGATGGCGAATTGAAAAAACATAGCGGTAGCAACTGTAATATTATCATGTGCGACTCTTGTATCGAAGTAAGTCTATCGTTTAAACTTAATGTTTTTTTTTTTTGTTCTTTTTTCTTTCCTTTTGGTGTTTTATACTCGTTATCTATCATAACCCCGTAATGCGTGAACGTATCGAATTCTCACCCGACAGAATTATTTCAAGAATTACACCGAACCTCAAATGTGCCCAATATGTTCTACGTACATCACAGCGTCGTCCTTCACCAAGATCGATCAGACGGGTCGGCCGAGACCCGCAATTAGGATACTCAATGTACCAGTGGTGTTACGCTACGATACCGTTAATGAAACCACGAACAATCGCAAATCGACTAAATTGTTCGGTCAGCCACACTTGATAAGGTTGCCATCGCGAGTTAACGCTAAAGATTTGCACGAGATCGTTAAGAGAATCGTACCGCAAGATTTGAGTTATACGTTGCATTTTGTGGATGGACAGGTATTTAACATATGATATGCATAATTATTATAAACAATATTCTTGATTATTATTTCAATATTATTCAATATTACAGGGTCATCATTGCTCGCGGTGTATGTATACAGCTCATTGTACCGGTTGCAGTGTACCTGAAACCGGTATGGTAATGCTGCAAAATGGGGATACTCTCGCGGTTCGTTACACTGAAATTGTTCACAACTTACCGCAACCCATTGATCATATAAGCGTCAGTAAACAACGACCCCATCATCCCCTGTCCCTTTATGACTGTCTTCAGGCATTTAGTCAGAGGTAAATATCGATAACGAATGGAATATCAAAATCAATTTCTTTATTCAAATATATTTTTATTTTAGCGAAACTCTGGACGAACACAATCCATGGTTTTGTCCGAAATGTGAACGCAACCAGTGCGCAACGAAAACGTTAACTGTTCATAGATATCCAAAGTTCCTTATAGTATATCTCAAACGGTATTACATCAGATTTATTTTGTTTTTGATTGGTTTATTATCGAAAAGATGACAACAAAAGAATAAAATAACGATAAACTTTTAATTCACAGGTTCGTCTTTTACGAATGTACTAGTATGAAACTAGACGATAAAGTTACATTCCCTCTTGCCGGTTTAAGTGTCGGCCGGCATCTGTACGATCTTTATGCATGTGTGTGTCACTTTGGTGGTGAGTTTCCGTTGTTATTATTTTTCATCATTGAACCGATAGATCCAAAATACCTATACTCGATACTTTGCGCTCTAGGTGTATCGGCTGGGCATTATACTGCTTACGCGAAAAACCCTCGAACTGATACATGGTACTACTATAACGATGAAACGACGAGTCGTCAAAAACCGCAGGATGAGGACTTTAGTAATGCGTACATCCTATTTTATAGTAGACAAGGGACGAATCTTAAGCCGTGTAATATATAACCAAAATAATGCACAACGCGTTAATAACGAATCGTTACGACAAAAAAAATTCAATCGTGTTGAGAAAAACAGCCAATATAGTAGAGAGAGATTAAGCGAAACGTAAAATCTACGAAAAATCGAAGCAATTGATTTACAACTGACTATTGGAAGCTCGTTTATCGATGATTTTTCGTTAATGGCTTTAGAAATGAAACGAAATAATAAGTTTATACGTGAGATCTGAACATTTGTTTTACGACGTGGTGAAAGATTCGATCGGAGGTAAAAGATTAGCGAATTGGTGCTTCGGTGGAGAATGTTTTTTTGTCGATATTATGATGTTCTGCGCTCAGGTTCATTAATTACGTTCTTCCAGGAAGAATTGAGGGTTGAAAGAGAAAACAAAGTTTGTACCGCAGCCTGTAAAATCGCGAGTTATATTTGTACAGTAGGTATTTAACATTAGATTACAATTCTAAACATGAAATAATTTATTGGCGAATTGAGAGTTGCTTTTAGAATAGGAATGAAAGAGAGGGAGAGAGAGAGAGAGAGAGAGAGAGAATAATTCGCATGATTACAGATTACGTTGACATCTTGATTACTCTGTACTCTTTTAGTTTCAAATGAATTTTCTTACTACGGTACTAAACGTTGAACGCTGATCTTTGTGAGAGAGACGATATTCAGATTATTAATATCAATTATGATTTGAGATAGCATTATAGTGGAAGAAAAAAATGTTTTAATAAAAAATATGAAAAAACATGTTTATAAAAAAAACGGAAAATTGAAAAATTTATTTATCGTCCGCAACCGACCAACTTCCTCCAAAATTGTACGATTTATCAGTATTGATATCCACAGTGGCTCAAATGTGAGCGAGTATCTCGATCCACATCTGCCATACGACGAGATAAATGAGACGAAAGATGCGAGTAAACTACCAGTGACCTTGGTTATTTTCGTGTGCGTAATCGTGAAACGAATCCTGGGCGGGGTCTCTCGCTCAGGTCAAACTTTTTTTTTCTTCTCTCTGGTTCATACGTCCGTTCGTCGAGAAAAAAAGAAGCTTAGTTCTCGCGGCACTACGAAACGCGTTAGCACGCCGATCCTCGCTCTCGATTTCACAATGTTCTTGTTGTACGTTTTGTTTATATTGCGGGTTCTCGCTTCCGCGTCGCCAACACCGGAAGTGTCGACTTCCACGAGCATTTTGCCCAGCAGCAGCAGCAACGATTGCAATTGCGATCAGCAAGCCTCGCTGCCCTTGCATTCATCACCGCCTCGCAATATTCTCATCCACGGAATGTCCTGCGCTTGCAGTCTCGTCCACAGAGCACCAGCTATTCGCGACGATTATCACTACAAGCTGGGCATCGGGGCTCACAAGCTTCACACGAGGGCTTCGACTTGGAACGAGGCGCGTAAATTGTGCAACGACGAGGGAGCGCATCTCGCGATCATCAATTCGATCGCCGAGGCTGTGGTGGGTCTTATGTTTAGCTTGCAAACTAAAATGTGCATGATTAAAAATTTTTAAATATACTTCTGTAGATTTGTATTCGGTATTTCTCTTTAAATTTATTGCTGTTGTTTGAATTTTCTCACAGGAGCATTTTCTGCAAAAGAAACTCTATAAGCTAGTTCTAACGAATTTTATTAAAATTAGAAAAGATTTCAGTACCATATATGAGGTGAAGGGTTAAAGTCATTATTGCTGTTATAGAGGAGCTTCTTTTGCGAGAGTAATACTATAAGTTCCAACGAACTGTTTCAATAGGGACAGTTTTTTTTTTTTTGAAATTAAATTAAGAAATTTTATTTTATCTGTAGATCTGTATTACGTCTATTTTTTTAAATTCATCATAGTTGTCTTCTGCAAACTCTATAATCTAGTTCCAACGTACTTTTTTTCCAAAAGAAACACGATACAAGAGATATCTTTTCGTAGGTACTGCTGGATCTGTTCAACCGTTCGGGACCCGTGAAGGGCGCCTCTTACCCAAACGAGGCCTTTCTCGGTATTCACGATCTCTACGCGGAGGGCGAATGGGTGACCGTGCAGGGCGAGCCGATAGGCAAGACGGGCTACAACGCGTGGAGCGACAAGTGGGGAGGACAGCCGGACAATGGAGGCGGTCGGCAAAATTGCGGCGCTTTGATGAAAGAAGGCGGATTGGACGACGTGGCCTGCGACGTGCCGTTCCCATTCTTCTGCGAGCTGCCCACCATGCAGTTCTTCTAATCACCATCCCAGCATCTCGATAATCATAATTTTCGTTTATTTTTTTTTTCTTCTCTCAAATTCCTCGTTACGCATCGAGAAATTACGTAACACCGGCGCGGTGAAAGTCGATGGAAAATGAAAGAAAATGTAACATCGGGAAAGTCTCAATTAATAACCCCGAGAAAACATACATGCGAGATAGACTCGATTGGGGGAAAAAATGAAGAAAAATTGAGTAGAACGTTTCGCGTCTGGATTACGTGACGATCGTTTTGCGTGCCAACGCCGCTGTGTTATACGTTGAACGCCGTTACCGATTTCCTCCCAGGAGCGCGAACGAGTAATTACAGTGGATTAAAAAGAGCAGATCGTTCGACGTGAGTTATGCCGCTCCGGAGAAAAATAATCTCTGTTTTCGTGTGTATCGCCTACGGATCAGTTTTTTTTTATTCATTGAGCAGAAATTTTGTTGAAATAAATAAATGAGCTTTTCTACTGCCAAAATATTTTGGTAGCCGAGTTTTCACTCAGATGAATTTTTTTCCTAAAAAATATATTTTGGCAGAAATGCACATTTAATTGGTTCAAAATTCTTTTGCAAGTATCGTCTTTTCCAGTATGCGCACGAAAATTGTATGGAGCGTTAATCGACAGTGAAAGTCTCGTTTTTCGCGTTGTACATTGTTTGATCGACCGTTCTAATGAAAACTAGCGATTAATATCGAAAGCGCGGCTCCAATTTCTTCTCTCTCGCTCTCTCGCGAACAAAACAATTGCGAGAGATTTTGCCAGCAATTTTCAATCCATCGATTATTACGAGATTAACGTCAGACGAGCGTCGCGCAATCCGGGTCAGCATGTGACAAAATCGATTACTTTTAATTCCGCGATGCGAGGGAAGAGAGATATTGCGAAATTACAAATTACCGGGACGCTCCGATTTCGATTTCCCTTTCTTTTTTTGTAACGATTAGGATAGGTCGATCATTTTCGAGAAGGTTAATGTACCGAGGAAGTCCGAAATTTCGCAAGATCGTGCGTCGCTCATTGCATCCTTAATGTACTTTTTTTACGGTTCTCTCTCGCGAGCTGCGATGCAACTCACTTACACGGATCGTAAAATTGGTTATTCGATTATTCCACTTTATCATTGTATACGAATGTGCGAAAAATAAAGTTTCTCAACAAGTATAAAACGTAATTTTATTCAGTAACCCGAGTAATTGTAGGAAGTCGTTCAATTATTTTTAGCTTACAGAATAGTTTAACGACGAAACTTTTTTTAAGAGATTTAACGAAATTGCAGAAAATAGTAGAGAGAGAGAGATAGAGAATATAAAACATTTACATTGCTGAAAATGTTTTGAAACTTGAAACAAAAAGTAACCTTCACCTCAAGCAATCTCGTATTTTCGTGATTTGTAATTAAATGTGGAATGTAGTTAAATTAAATTAAAAATTTATCTGTGTATAATTACTACCTGAATGTTGAATGTTAGTACAGTCTTCACTTAAAAGAAAAAAAAAGAAAAATGGCATTAAACATACACGGATAACAATTTTCTCAAATTTCAAAATTGAACATTATTGCATTGATTATTGTGACTCGTGGACGTCCTTAAAATTTAATTGTTCGTCCATTTATTGTGCGAAAACAAATTTTTCTAACCGTTTCCCACACTTCTCGTTGAAATTTAATATACACATTTAGCAGTGTAGGATGAATTCTTTCCCGTCGACAGATTTCAAGAAGCCTGTTTCGGGTCGCCGGCCTCTTGATCCCCTTCCACGCGCACCATCCCATCGTCGAACCTGCACGCGGGTGTTTATAAATACGAGAACGTGTGAGCCGCAGCGCGAAACTTCGTTTTGCGCTCAAGTCACAAGGGAGTCTTGGTCTTCTTCCGGATAGTTAGCATCGGTGAGTACCAAAATTTTTGAAATTTTTACATTGAACGTTTTGGACAATTGTGCAGTGATTTGTGAAGGTATACAATAAGTGCGATTCGCGTCCCGAAAATTTTTATCGATACTGGATTAGCCTGATCGAAGAGAATAAATTTGCAAAAAGTGACCCTCTTTTTTGAAACTGATAACTTATAAAAATTAATTATAACGGTTTAGTTTTGGGAGGTTGAACTGAAAAATTTTGGCAGAGGACACTTAAGAATGTGTAACTAGTACCCAAAAAATATTCAGTTCCGATTAAAAGTATAGTACCTGCGGGTAATAAGGCCGAGCGGGTAATAAGGCCTAGAAGCCAGAAATAGTATTAAAAATAATATGTAGCTTCACGACAACTCGTGTCGATCAAAATTATGACCCCACGCAATAGTAAAATGCAAATAACTTTAATAATTTTCACTACTA
>NCVS01000569.1:21883-35777 GCA_003055095.1 Goniozus legneri | reverse complement strand
TGATAAAATACAATTTTGAAGAAATTAATAAATTTATATTATTCATATTAATTAATAATAATTTTTTCGGGATTTTGGTTTTTGAGATTTTATCCTTTTCGGGATTTTGTCTTTCGGGATTTCGCCTTTCGGGATTTTATCATTCGGGATTCTATCTTTCGGGGTTATGCCGGCGAACCGGTCTCCCCTACTATACTTTATACACGCTTTAAAGTAACGTACTTTTAGTCCAGAAATAACTTTTTTCTGGAGAAAATAATAAACAGTGAAAAATGACAGCAACCACGGATCAGTTTTTGTAATCGTTGAATGTAAAACATAATATGATAAACGCTACATGCGACGTATGCATAATAAATGATATAATATAATATAAAATAATATAATAATATGACGAATAAAGTGGAATACAAACGACAAAATAAATGTACTCGTACGACAGCGAGTCCAGTGAGTCCAGGTTACCCTCGAATACACTTACACCGATTTCGCGTACGACTCTCTCTTTCGTTCTTTCCTCTTTGTAATTAAAATCGGCAAAGTCGGCGAAGCTTTTGAACTTTCGGCATAATTAGTTTCATAACAATGATGAATTTAATCAAAACCGGAGGAACCAGCCGAGCTTCATAATTCCGAGACACGGCGAATTTAATCGCGGCGCGCTAGAGGGGCGAGAAGGGGAGGGAGGATTTTAAAGCGGATTGCGTTCACCGCGTGAACGTAATTTCGGGCGCAAAGACGCACAATTTCTGCGGCTCGCGGATGCGTGCGCGCTATCGGCTTTAAGCGACTCGAAAAAGAGAGGAGACCTATTTTTCCCCGACACACGGAATTCCTGAGATTCATGCTGGCTGCGTTATTTAAACGGTCGCGCGCAGCGTGATGGACGTAAAACGACGAAGAGAGTGGATACGCAGTGGGAAGCCGTGTGTTACGTAAGACACTGTCTCGGTGGCGTGTGTCAAGTTGTCTTAGGCGAGAGTGAACAAGAGGGGCATGGGTGGGGGTGGGGGTCTTACACCTGCGGTATAAGCACAACGTCGTGACACGATTCTAGTTAGCGCCTGACTTCGACCCCATTTCCGTTCGCGTTCCACGACTCGTCTTCTCTGTCCCGTTTCTACCCTACTCACCCTCTCTCTCTCTCTCTCTCTCTCTCTCTCCCTCGCATTCTACCCCTGCACAGAACAATTACTCTCGATCCCCGCGAGCGTTCTTAATCAAACCCGCAATGTACGACCAAACCGATGTTGCCTTCCGTGTACGCGTACATGTATATATTTTGTTCGCGAAATATTTCTCCTTCGTTAATTTCGTTCGCGTTTCACCTCTGGCGCTTATCGATCGGATTTTTTAATTTATATCTCGTTAGATTTTGAGAAAATCAAAACGAACGATAGAACGCGTCATTTGAAAATTTTATAGCGCGGCATAAAAATTTCGACAAGCTCTTTTCGGCGTATAATGAAAATCTATCGGTATTTCGCTATTTGATGGATTCCGCACGCACAACATTCGCTTGAGAGCTCTTGATTGGCTTTTGCTGCTCCCATCTGTATTCCATTTTCCATTCGCGAATTGAAGGTGACACCAATGCGCCGATCCTCTTGGAACATTCACGCTCGTCTCTCCTTCGTATAATGTATATACGTTAGCGAGTAACACCGACAGTGCATTAGAAATTACTACTGGCTGCGAGGATTTGGATTAAGGTGAATAAATATAGCGCGAAAGTCAATTTGCTGGTTGAGGGGTGAGATCTAGAGAAAGGAAGAGAGAGCGAGAGAGAACCCTATTGCTCTTCATAGCGCGTTATACTAAGCTGATTGCGCGTAATAGGGGTGGCAGTTTTGTTCACAGAACGGTCCCATTACTCGACTGGCTTAGTGTCAACAGTCTTAGGCATACTCGGTTGTTGTGTGTAGGCACATATGTATACGGATTCCACACGTTAGAATGGGAGCGCAGTTGGCAGAGGCAAAGGTGAGCCATGCCCGTTCGCGCGTCGTTTTGACGACGATTAAAGCAGATCGGGTTGAGTACACCGCGGGAGAGTGCTCGCGTGCCGCGCGCGAATCCACTTCTCTCGCTCGTTCTGAAACGGTACGCGAGTGGTAAAGCGGACTATCGATTCGTCTCTACTCTCTCGCTGAATGCGGTTAATATACGTGTAGGCGCGCAATGGGAGTGAACGCACGCAATTATTTGTTTTCAGTTACTAATAATTGACTCTATTACTAGGTTTCTATAATGATGTATCGATAAAGCTGTACCGAATTAATTGGAGTTGATAGATTAATTACCCACCGAGGCGTACAATATTCGCTTTCATCAAGGTATTCATACTCGGAAAACGAAATCATATATTTCTCGTTAATTTATTTTTGTATCGTATATTACCCTGCCGTACCGATTAAAACTTTTGTCGATAGACACTTAATTAAACAGCGCTTGACCCGATTCACCAAACTTTATATCGCTATGATTGCATAATTACGTATCAGATGAAAAAAGTTGTCGAGAACTTTGAGTATCAGGTTTTTCTCGTACAAAAAAAATATAGTTTGCCTTTTTTTATTAGAGAAACAAAGTTGTGAAAACTAGCGGAGGAAGTATACCATTAAATGATTATTCGTCGGGTCAATTCTTGCGTTTATCAATCATGAATGATATTAGCGAGACCGTATCGATAGCGGAATGGACGACTCGCGCGTGTCAGAACGATCTCTCGGCGACTCAGTATCTCGAATTCGAGATATCTTTCTCGTTAATCTCGCGAGTATTAAATCGGAAAAGAAGGTAAAACAAAACGGGGGGAATAGGTAGGAACGTTCCCGTATTTGGCGCGTCTTTCCTCGTCTCATCCGGATTAAGCGACACGCTGCAGCTCGCGAGACGCGGGCACGTTCGTCTGTAATTCGACGCGGATATCCGACGTTTATTTTCTTCACCAATTTTCTCACGTCACGTGCCGTTCGACCGAGTGCGGATCGGTTATATGCACATCCCTGACGTTTTGTCACGTACAGCCCCCGTCTCTTGGACGTGGTTTTATCTCTCGCGGATGTTGCAATAACTCCATGACGCTCTCCGCGAATTTCATATTTGTTGAACGTATAAAACGTATACGACTTATCCTTAACCCGAATCGATTGTTTCGGTTATGGCTATCCGGAGATTAAATCGTCTTCGTTTTACCGTCCAGCCAATTATTAACAATTTGTATGTCGTTGGTAGGTGTACCGGCAACAAACAATAATAGAGGATGAGATACGTCGAGCTCCGCTGCACCGTGGATAATATTCGTTCGCGACCACAATCCCCACTAATTATTCGACAATAACGTAACAGCCGCACTTGAAAACTAATGAGATTCGCATTAGCGGGAATTATTCCATCGCGCATTCTGGAAACACGGGGACCGAGCGATTTTTAACGGCGAATGCACGTCACTCAGGAATGCACGAATTGTCGGACTAGTATATTAATTAGTGTAAACTGCGTTAAAGCGCTGTAATTAGCATAAAATGTACCTCGCTCTTTTACCTATCTCGAGACGAATTTTTATTAAAAAAGAAAAGGGGGAATGGGAACGTTATAAATCCTCGCTGAGCTATCCGGGGATTTAGCGCAAAGTCTGCGAGAGCTTCGCGATCAAGATGCAGGTCCGTCGTGTCTGTGCTTTTTCACACACAAACGGTGCGCTCCTCCACCCGGACTAGTTTTTTTTACTGTGTAAAATTACGCGTTTCAAACTTTTTCCGGCGCGAGCCCGACTTGAAAAATATTCTAATTAAATGCTTAATTTAAAATGACTCTCACTTTCATTGTACTACTAGTTTGTTTTCGTGCATCAATCAGTGGCCCATGAATATATCATTAAACCTGAATAGATTTTCGTCTTTTACAAATTGACGGCTTCGTTAATGCAGTAAATTTACCTTGTCGCGGTGGAAGTTGTAATTATCGATTTTGTTATTTAACAAACATCAAAAGACCTCCTGATTACGAGCAGGTACACGGGCGTCGTTAAAATTAATTGAAAACAAAACTTTAAGAAGTAACGTTCTGCCAAAGTTTATGAAATAATTAATATCGCTGTGATACGTCGAGTCAAAAGTGATTTGACCCAGAAAGGCAGATAGAGTGGAGCGAGCTCGACAACCGGTGAATTATTGCCGGCATTGGCGATCAAAGGAGCCACCTGAGTCGACGTTTCGACTGCGCGGGGAATATTTAATTGTTATGAAATCGATTTTACGGGGGTACCACCGTTCGCGCGGAAGATCGTTTCCGTTTTACGCGTTCGCCGCTCCCAAACGTCGCGTATTTCTGAACAGCTCACGGGACGTAATTTGCGAGTGCTGGGCGCACCTGCCTATTGCCGGGCCCCGTGTTAAATCAATGCCGCCGCATCGGCTTAAGGGTGGTTTACGAGCTCAGTACGTAGGTACGCGCCGGGTGATACATGCGACCAGACATTACCTTTAAACCCGCCAACTGCAGGCATGTTGGAGTTTTACGCACTGGTATTTTTCTAAAGATATCAACCGAGTCTTTGCGCTAAATTATAAAAAAAAAATGTAGAAAATAAACTCTTAATTCTCAACGAAATCTTTATTAACGCGTCTTAACATTATTTCTACAAAATTATAATACATTTTTAATATGAGTACAATTTTTAATGCGATTACAATTTCAATCCTGAGTCCCTCGATTACATTTTTCTGACGCGAATTATCAAACTGCAAATCCACTAGCTTAGATACCAGTGATGTATGGTGAATCGTTTTTAAAAGCGATGGCTGTGGGGAGAGGTGGATCCATTTCGATTTAATTAAACTTTATTAAATTTCCTTGAGGGAAACTGTCATTTATATGCCGTTGCAATCGCGTATTACTTTCCAACAAGACGGGGGATTCATCAGTTAGGAGTTTTAACTTGAAAACGAATGCACGAGTTCGAAGTTATTTATCCTCTACAGCGGAGTGATCATTTATTCACAATAAAATTGTTTCGTACTGTATAGTTCCATCTTCAACATAACGGTTCTGTATAATACAAACTACGTGGTAGCGAACAATACTACTTTTATTAATTAACAAAGGAACACAAACTATATTTGAACGAATATTGTTCTGATGGCGACCTAGTCGACGCAATACAGCATGGGAACGTCCTCCCAGCAGCGCTTGCTAGGCGATAATAATGCCGATCCCGCCGGTCGCGCTCATCGCCGTGCTGAGCCGCCAAAATATTCGCGGAAATTGCTCTTCTATCGCGCCGCTTACGCTAAAGAGGGGGGAGGGGGGCCGAGGTGCTCGTGCTTGCGCGGCATCAAACGACGCGGCTCGTAATGAAATCGTATCCTAAACAACGCGCGTCCGGGCCGAAGCTAGACGATCACGATATTTGCGAAAAAATTCATTCGAGTTAATTACTCGCGCATTCGGTTAGACAACATTTCCAAAAAATTAAGTCTCTCCACATCCACCGCTATATTTTCCTCGCAGAGATCGTTCCGAGTGCGGGACACTTAACGTCAAGCGGAAAACGAGCCTAATGCGAGCTCGTCGGGAACGAAGAGTGGGTAAGAAGAGAGGAAAAAAACGAAGTTGGAGGGAAAAACGAAGCGCGAAGAGAAAACTGGCCCGCGGGGTGAAAAACGTTTGCTCGAAAGACGCGCAATCGTTCTTTCCTCCTTCATTTTTTTTCTTCCCCCGTCGAGGCTGATCTCACTCCATTCCATCAGTTTTTGCGCGTGCGCGAGAGGAAAGAGGTGAGGGTGGCCACTTGGCACTGGTTCAGAAAGGGAAAAAAGCGAAAGAAAGTAGGACCAAATGCTCGTTACTTAGCCCGCGGACAGGACTTTAGTCGGCGTTTAGCGACTCTCGCGACACACGAGAGCGCAAGTTCCCTCATATCGAGGAGCCATGAACCACCTCGCCCCCCCCCCTCTCTCTCTCTCTCTCTCTCTCGGTTCTACCCCTCCAGTTTTCACCAGCAACGCTCGCAACCCACTTCTCCGGAACGTAGATACGCGTGGGCCAAATAGAGATCATAGTGCGAAAGCACTTTCAAACGCACGGCTGTATATCAATGTCTACGAGCAATTACACCCCCTGCCGAAAATATTTCGCTCTCTTTCCCCTTTCGCGTAAAATTTATCAGGAACGAAATGAAAGAACGACAGCGAAACTTGAAAAAAAAGGACATATAGAGTGAGTCGATGTCGTTCGATTTTCTCAATTTCAAAGATGTTTATCGTTGAGATTCTTTAGAGAATAGGGTGAAAGTGAGTCGAGAATAAGAGAGTTGATGAGTAGAAATCTGATAAGAATCGGACGTAGTTTCGCGTTGGTTGGATTTATATCGACGCGTATGTGCACATATGCGCGGAGTACATACGCTCGAGATCGTGCGATGCACGAGGAGGTATCTACATCGTTTAAGCTTCCCATACACATTCTCCCTCTCACGACCCTTAAAACGTACAAGCACGTTCCTCGGACGGTTTTAAATTTGCGCAATCTACGGTCGTGGTCTTCCTCGTTCTTTCTCTTTTTCTCTCTCCATCTCTCTCTCTCTCTCTCTCTCTCTCTCTCTCTCTCTCTTACTCTTTTCTCTTTCCCTCGACTCCCGACGGTCGACCAATAAACGGCAAAAACAATTAAGACGACTCGCATCCAACACGTAATTCTTTTCTTCTTTTTTACCGCTCTTCTCTTTTTCACGTAACCCCTTCTTTACTACTCGAAAATTTGGAAAGCTTATTCGCGGATTAGCGATTTACCGCTTTCGCGGCTCAACGAATTAAACGATCTCATTAGCATTCTTCTCGTGTAATTTACCCTCTTTCGATTTACCTCGAATCCTCTTTTTAAATCTCACTAGATTCAAAAATTTTTCAATATTTTTCGCATTGAACGAAATCACTGGATTCGCTCTCCTGCAACTTTAAGTATCGCGAAATGATTTATTCTTACGTCGATAACGTATAATTCAGCCGCGACGAAAATATTCATGAGGATCGCGATAACAGATTCCGTTTGCGGGAAAAGTTCTCGGGCGATTTTTAAGTTGAAAATTTTTACGAGTTTTGGCACCATAGGGCGGTGCAAGCGCTCGAAAACAATTAAGAAAGAGGTCCGAGAGAGGTCACGCGATGCCATTCGATCGTCGTCATGGGTGCTTAACGACATCCGCTCTCTTATGTACTCTTGTACATAAAAGCGAATATGTATATACATGTATATATCGCACACCGTATGAGAATTTTATTTATGAGCTCTTATATAACATTCCGCGAACGCTAGAAGGTTCCCAACGTTTATTGCCTCGTCGACACCCTCTCCTACTCGCTCGTTCTCTATCTCTCTCTCTCTCTCTCTCTCTCTCTCTCTCTCTCTCTCTCTCTCTCTCTCTCTCTCTCTTTCCCACCACCGTATCGTCTCTCTTTAATCCGAAGGCGGCGTTAAGAGAATACCCCCGTTGGGATTTTCATGGCCGTCCCTCCGCATGTGCTCGACGAACCGAAAGGCACACGGGCATAACTTGCGGAATATTTTGCCGATTTGATGAAGCGTAAAGTGCTGGTCGGATTGAGAGAGGTTTTCGTGAAAAATATCACGGGCTTGTCAATCTCAACAGGACATCGTCGTTATTCTTACAAAAGATATTTGAATAAAAATTTCATTCCCATGGAAACAGTATCGTTATTTTTATACTATATTGTATATATATAGAAAATACAATAAAATTATATTTTTATTTAACGATCACATTCATTGGCGCACAATAATGTCTACGAGACATTCTCAAGTGTACATCGAAATGGATGTTTTGATAGTTTTTCGACAGCTTTGTCATGCAGAAGACAATATGACATAAATAATTTTAAATATAAAAGACTGAAAAAGTCGTCAATCACGACTATAAAGTTCAATTTATACCCGTATAACACATAAATTGAATTTTTGTGAACAAAGTCATGGCCATATAAGCCAAAAATAAATTTTTTATTTTAATTCTCATTTTCAATTTAATTATATTTCCAAAAAAATTTTCCATTCATTTTTAAAGCTTGTCTGAAAACAAGCAATCCACTTATAAAATTTTTTCTGTCGTATTAAAAGATAAGTAGCACAATGAGTTTCAAAATTTTTATTTTAGATAGTTACGTAATAGCAAAAACTTTCACGTAAAAACTTGAAATATTGTAAATATTCAAATTCCAAACGCGTATTGGAATTGATCGATTGGATCCTGGGAGGGTATAAAATCCGAGGAAAATTTAGCGAAAGAAATTTGAGAAACTGTGCGAAATGGGAACAAAGTCTGAAAGAGAAACGACGCATTCGTAATGGCTACGAAAGGCGCGTGTAAAATACTAGACTTTTACTAGTCGTATAAAACACTTGGATTTATGTTTGATTTGTACGTTTCAGAACTCCGCAACGCTCTCGTGTCTACGTATATCGAATAATGAATTTATACGGGCTTTATTAGAAAATTCCATATCCTACGACAATAATTTAAAAATTTGACGAGTCTCTTAGTCGACAATTCAATATTCGAAAAGGAAAATACAATTAAGAAATTATAATCCTCAATTATTTTATCCTTTCAGAACGGTATCACGAATGCATAATTATGACAAAATTTTCATTCAAAGAGAATAACTTTTGAATTTCAAAGATTCTCATTAGTCATCGTTCTGTTGTGAGGGAGAATGTAAAAATTAATGTTAATTGAACACAGCGATTGAAGCATGATTGAAGCAAACACGTATACGTTGTTACGGCAATACAGCAATTACGGCAGATTGAAACCAGCATCGGATCAACGAACGACGAATGGAAACTGATCTAAATGAAATTTAATTAATGCCAGTCAGCGGTATCGTTAGACAAATCAAATCGGGAAAACGAATAGAATCCACGAGTTTCACGCTATGAAATCTGAAATGCGCCAGATTCGGAGATAAAAATTGAGAATAAAAGAACGATGCTGACAGATCAGGTGCAAACGAAAGATTGAAATAAAGAGGACCTTAACGAGAAGGTCGAAGCTATTAATTAAGCGGTTTTACGTCCCGTTAAAGAAAATGAATACTTGATTGGACCGCACTCGTTGTCCCTCTTGCCATCCACTTTCATTCTTTCCGGAGGAATTGTAAAAGAATCGGATGAACTCTATTAGAAATCAGACGGGGATCTCTTAGCTTGTTTCAAACAAAAGGGAGAAAAGAAAGAACTTAATCACCGATGCAATCGAGAAAGTGGGTTAAGAATTTTATGGTATGAAACAAACTTCATTTGTACTTGAGTTTTGTTTTTTTTCTTCTCTTTTTCTTCTCCTTTTTTTTCTTCGCCTCATTCCATTTGAGCACAAAAACTCGTGTAACTTAACTGTGCGTTTAATTGGACGAGTTTTCGACGTTTGAACACCAATCGAATGGAAAATATAAACACTTGGATTGAAAAGTATAAAATAAAATTCAGACGTTCGTTTTCTGTTGCATTTTTATTGCTTCTGAATTAACTATAGAAAGAGACAGATATCGTGAGTATTTCTGTGACTGTACATCCGGTTACGTGCAAACAAATCGAATGATGGTCTGAGAACGATATAATTGAACCACAGAAAAGATATGGAGCATCGTAAATTCCAGTAAAGTAAGGAATTACGGATCAAGGAAGACCCACTCATGGATGTGTGAGGATTACCGGATTTTACGGTAAAATGAAGACGGAGATTAAAGTTCGAGGAAACGTGGAAAAGGAGGATGAATAATACTAGGGAATTATCTGACTCGGGAGCAACGACGGGGGCGAGAGTAGGAAAGGTAAAAGTTCGAGATGGAAGACGACGTCGGATTCATTTGGAGAAAAATAGTTTGACTAACACGCGACATTCGACGATCTTAATGGCGGCTCTATGAAAATTCTCATTATACGAAACGGATGGTGTTCCAAATGACCCGGGCTTCGGAATTCATGAGAAATTGGCGTGGATCCTTGGTCCTCTGCATTTAGATTTTCCTTTTTTTATGTAACTACGATTTAGGGCAATTCCGAGATTTAAAGGGGGAATCATTCGTTTGTGGAACGTTTTTTTTTTTAACAGCAATCAGGTAGATACTGATAGAACAGTAATATTCTGATATTTACCTAATATATCGTGTATGTAAACTCTGAACGAGGGATAGTTTAAATGATATTAAATATGATTGTTTTGAATATGCTTGATATCGAATCTCATATATGTGATTGAAATCACTAAAATTGTGCCGATTACTCTTATCTCGATTCTATACAGCGGAATATCGCATCTCTTGTGATGCACATGACCTGCGAGTATTCGTGTCTATCTCTTGAAGAAGCTTTCAACTCTCACAAATGGAAATAAAAGAAATAAGCTGTTCGAGCGCTCTGAAAGACTTTCTTTATAATTTCAGATGTACATAAACGATGTCAATAAATACACCGAAATTTATTACGCGTTCTATTTACTCTTTCGATTTATCGGGAAGCCAATTTTATAAGCAGGTTGTTTGTTTCACGCAGAAATTTTAAATATGATTTATTTGAATATGAAAATTGAAATTAAAATTGTATCTCGCGTTTATACGGAGTTTAAATTATATATTTTGAATTTATACGCGAGTATTACGAATTTAGTATTTAAAATTGTTTATATCACAATACACCCTTCATTTTACGATATTTTACTACAAGTAAAAAAAACCTGTCAAAAAAAGCATCAAAGTTCCAATTTCACTGGTATATGCTCGAGGACATCCCGTAGACATTTTACCACTGGGTGAATATGCGATCGATTCGTATTATGCCAACTTTTCACATTAAACTGCTCAAAACATCAGGGAATAATTCTAAAGAGAAATTTCATTTATTCGAAATTCATAACTTTTCGTTTCATGGGGATGCAATTCAGTTTTGACATTGTAATTTAAATTCAGTTATTATAACTTCATTGCATCACGCTTGGGCATGTATTTTAATAAGTAGTGCTTCGCTTTGCTGTAAAAGAAATACGAATGAAGAAAAATAATTATTAGCTCAAGTCCAGAGTAAAATTGAAACATCACTACTAAAAACTAAAAATTCTCGTGTTGAATCAAACCACTGAATGTAACACTATATTTTTGGTGTTTTGATACACGAAATTCGACTCTCGTTCAATTTCTGTCATAATCTTCGCGCTCTAAAAGGATTTTCGGCAAAAAGTAAATTTAATGCATTTATTATAACTCTGTATAGCCGCCTCTATCTAAAAATGAAAAGCTCATTTACCAGTTTGCGCTATTAGTGGTATCAAAAATGATTTGAGAGGTAGTTTGAAATAAATTGAAATTTCATGAAAGGCAGCATGGATAAACTGCCCGGAGGGGCCAACTCGGTCTACACGAGAATTCGCAAGACTGTATGAGAGCAGTCTCGGAACGCGGAGTAAACTCCGCTGTCTTGCAAATAGCCGTTCTTCTTATTGTTGGCGCTGGGTTAAGGGGTCGCCCTATACGCAGATGTGTACTACTCGCTTAGCGCGTACAAGCCAGTTACTTCATAAGCATACATAATATCGGCATACCCAGTTTCAAAAGAAAAAAAATTCGAAATTTTTATCGATATTGGAATAAAGTTGATGTTTTACACGAAAAAATGTCGTACATCCATAATAAATTGCAAATTAATAAATCGGGCACATTTTGTTGACCTATAAAGATTATTTTAAAAAAATTAAAGAGATACTTGTAACTTTCAAACGGCTGAAAATGATCGAATCGAATCGAGCTGGTGATCATTTTAAAGAAGAAAATTTGGGTTTTAAGACGAACACTTGAACGATCAAAATTTACCATTTCTAAATGTGGTACAATCGTTTAGAAATGACAACAGTCTCCGCAATTTTCTCGAGGAGTGTATTTTTAAAGAGAGTCAAGATTGAGATCAAGACCAAGTCAATTACGACGATACAAAGAGAAACGTTCTAAGAAATAACACGGTCGTCGGGTGGGGTTCTCTTGTTTCACGCGTAAAATACAAGATCGTAACTAATGTCGACGGGAACGGGAGATAAATACGATCGGATGCGGGAGAGTGGAGAAGAACGTTATCGAGAATTTTCGCGATGGAGAACGTGACGAGAGCTCTAAAATGGATCGGAGCGTGAAAGTGCGAGAAATTAGGGGGTGGAGAATGATATAGGTGGGGGCGAGCCGGAAAGAGCGAGGGTGCGATAGAGTAGGCGACGTACAAAAAAAAAAGACAAATAGGAGTCCGATGTGTGAAATAGGGCGATAGAAAGATGCGAAGGGGATATGTGTAACGTAGGAATGGAAAAAAGCACCGAAGAATGTGGTAGAGAAGAACGTTAAGTTTAGAGTCCATTATTACGGTTCTGCTGATGTTACGCAGCCATTCCGAACGTCCTGTGTGCGGGCTTGCGCGCGCATGTATACACGTATACGGATCGGCTGTACGTGGGCACCGAGAAAGAGAGAGAGAGAGAGTGAGAGAGAGAGAGAGGAGAGAGAAAAACAGAAAAAGCGAGACAGGGAGAGAGAGACGCGAACACCGAGTAAGCAGAATGAGGAATACCATTCTCGTGACACTTCGACCAACCGAAATATCAGTTATTATTTATCGCTCTCACCGCCATTCCTCTCTTTTTCGTTCTCCGTTACCGAAACACTCGTGAAAATCTCATTCGCTGCGTTTTAACCGTGACGAGGAAGTTTCGCCATGAAAAAGAGAACGATGGAGCGAAAAAAATGTGGGAGCAAAAAATAAATACGTATACGCTTTTATCAGGAATTTGTTGCTTGATTTTTTGGCTCGAAAATGGAACTGTAAATAAAATGAGAAATTTTTGCCGAAATATGTAAGGTCGGTCGAGACGAAGGCAATAGGTAATGAACAATCGGATGACAAATGCGAGTATCCATGTATAGCAACGAGATCAAGTTATCCCCGAACGATGATATCCGTTTATCGCGACCGATAAGGCAGACCCTCGCTTGTACACTCCATCATTCCCCGTTGGCATGACCCCAACGGGCATTTATGGTTGATCGCATCGATAATTGCACGCAATACACAAGCGAATATACCTATACACATGCATAGTTATATAAATATGAGACTCAGATTGAATCTTTCGATAGTCGAAAAGGAGGAAGCGGTAATTTGGAATTACGAGAAACTCGACGTTGTACATCCAGAGTATTAACTATCGATGCGCTCAGATCAAACACAGAAGAGCAAATGTTGGGCTTGTGTTTACTCACGAATACGAATCACGGTCGGTTCTAATTGACTGAGTGCGAGTACACAGGGATAAATTTTACATCCCATGATTAAAGTTGCCTGTGAACGCCCCGAAAATGAGAATTACTCGGAGTGTGTACTCTGATTTTGCACCAAGTTCGGTAGTGAAATTTTACGTAAAACCAACTCCGTCCAATGGATCAAGCGTATAATTATGAGAAATATGATAACTCGTGCAAAATCACCCGCGTCACCTGAATTCGGGAGAGATGCAACATCGCAATAAGCGTGTATTATTTCGAGTAGGACGGCTTATTCTTCCGTGTCGACGAAAAACAACATCGACTGGCGCGGGTCCAGCCTGGGCAAAGAAACGCCGAAAAATCTTGCCCTACCGTTCCGGGAGCTCCTACCAATAATAGAACGTACCTAGTGCACCCTCCCACGAGTCCAGAGGCACAATGCAGTTATCCACTCGAATGAATTTATTCCGCCTCATAGATGATCTACCTCCAGACCGACTTGTCCGTGGAATTTCTCCCACGCGGGCTTCGACCTCGTTCCATTTTCTCTACCTCCTGATTTTCGGATAACGAGTGAGAAA
>NCVS01000569.1:9016-21846 GCA_003055095.1 Goniozus legneri | reverse complement strand
AGAGCACGCGCAAAAAGTCAGTCGGAAAATTTTCAACGATCGCGACAGATTCTTTTCACGACGTGGCGCAAAGTCCGAACGCAAAATTGCAGGAGTCGGAGTTTTCGGGGGGTTTTTCGTGCCAGGATATGGACGAGCTTAGAAGGTAGAGCCGCAAGGCTAACGGGACATCGGTGCCAGCTTCGGCTACGGGATTTGCTCTCGGATAACGCGGAAAATTACGACGAGAGGCTCGATCTACGCTGGGAGCGTGTGCGCGAAAATTACATTTTTCTCGCTCCTTTTTGTTATACATACGAAGCGTAATCCAGTTATCCAGGAGCGCGTCGCGGGATTACACACTTTCGGCGGGCGTCCCGTGTACGTGAGAATTTTCAGGAAAACGATCAGCTCGAACGGCCCCTTTTGCGCGACACGACAAATACCGTATCGCATTCGATCTCCGAGTAAACCCCGACAGGGGAAAAACTCCGTGTCGGTATATCGCTATAATTTTTTTGGCACCCGCGACCATCGTGCGGATGCATGAATATTGCAAATGTTATTTCGCGTTGTTCGCACCTTGGACGGCTTCCAGAGCCTCCTTGCTGTGTACCGGATATATCTTACATCTACAAAATTTACTTCATTCGTGGCAGTTGCATCAGAGAGTTATTACATTAGGTGGAAAAAATATTCAAATAAGGAACGATGCTTAGTTCTCGTAGTAAAAACTTGCCGGTTTCATGAGGTTTTTTAGTCTGTGTAAATCAGTTTGTCTTACACTATTTGAGCACAGTTTACAGGCATACCAATTTTTACTCTGTTCGAACAACAATGTACGTTATGTGCGCAAGCGATAAGCGACTTTAATGCAGAGAGATTTGAAGAAAATCTCGTATGAAAAGGAAACAAGTGGAAACTTGGCTAGCGTCGCATTATAATTTATGTAAATACCATTGCGAATTGTATAATTTTTCTTATCCTATTTCTATCGCTCAATTTGAATTTTATTACCCCGAGTTTATCGAATTTGTCGTATTTAGATGTAGCACAGCATTATTGCATGCTATCGATATAATTACAATGAAAATTCTTGAGTGTACTCGCTAAAACAAGTTTCAGTAGACTATGAAAAACTTGAAAATGAAGCATCCGAATCTTATACGCTGCCTATACATATAGCTTTTAAGAAAAATAGCATCGGATACCTTGGCGAAACGGACGAAATATTTGCATCGGTATTCGATACACCCGTCGGTGCATCTTAAAACAGTAAATAACTGAGAGAAATTTTCGAATACCTCTTCAGATCTATTTTACATATCGGTGAAACGAGAAGAGACCGCGGTGATCGCGAATCGATATATAGGTATACTATAAATATTTTTTTTTCCTCTTCGAGTTCCTTTCACAAGAAAGAGAGTATAGATACCAGGAAGTTTTCCAATAGCGCCATACGTTTGGTCTTGGCATCCAATTGTCGTAAGTTCACGCCTCTCTTGCTCTCAACTCGAGAAACGGTCCAAGTACGTTGCGTTTCGACGGAATCGTTATCGCTGAGAAATATCGAAAGTATACTCGCCGACAAAATTATCCAACGCTAAAGTTTTTAAATGATATTTCTCTCCAAGTTACGAGAATCGCGATTGGTCTCGATAAATATTGCACGAAAACGGCCCGGAAACTTGTAGCCTTAATGTTTAATGAACTACCGATGCTCGCCGCGAACCTATAATCTTTATCGTCTTATTAATACTTTCGAGGCCCCGTCGCGGACCACAACTTCTTATCGAACGATAATCACCTCGTTAAGCTACCAACTTCGATGGGTTATAATTTGTCGTTTGAGTGTTATTACATAGAATAATGTACTATAGTTAAAAAGGGGAGAGTAAAAATAGAATAGTCACTTGAATGCTATATTTACACCGAAAATAAAAATTTTTCGAATGTATACTTAATGTTTCATTACAAACGTTCAAATAAAAATCAAATGTATGCAACAAAATATTTGTTTCGATTAAAAATATCAATTCTAAACAATACTTCGTGAATAATGATCCTTTTAATTTTCAGTATACCAATATTTTACATAAAATGAATTCTAAAATTAATCGGAACCAATCTGTATCGAGCTAATAGAATCTGGGTCAATTTTCGATTATTCGATAATAACGTTGAATTACAAAACCGATGAAGTACGTGTGCAAATACGATAAATGTGTATTACGCGATAGTGCGAATGTGGTGAAATGACCGCGGGCTTTTATCTATTGTGTTTGGCGAGTTTGACGTTTATGTCGAGACACGCTATATGCTTATGCAACACGTATCGCTTCATACACGAATGGAAGCAAACGCTAGTGAGAGTTGGCATCGTGTTGGTTGCGAATTCAAACGCGTCTGACGGCGAACGTTTCTGTGATGTGCTTTGAGATCGCTTACATTGATCTATACCACGATCAAACTGTCGAACGTGTCAGCGGATCAACGAAAATTTTACCAATTCGGCGCGTTTCGAATACTTTCGCGTCACTATGTACTGAACACTTTGTACGTTTATTACGGAATTTTTTTCTGAGAGAAAAGACAAAACTTATTACCTGGGAATCCATTTAATACCTATAATTTCATTACAAGTCGCAAGATAATCGCCTCCGGTGTTTCCCGAAGAAGAGGGGAGCCCTTTTTGTCGAAACGTTGTTTAGTTAGTACAGTTTTATCTCGCCGTTGCTCCTTCGAACTTGGCCGGCGATATCCATTGTAAAAGAGTTTATTTTATTTTCAGGACGGTCGTCTTCGCCGTCTCATCCCTCGCGCGTCTATCGTCGCTGGTTTTCCGGTTATCTAACCGTATTTTACTTTCCGCCTCGTCGCTTTCCGATTCCCCCCGCAACACGGGTGAATATAGGCGCCGGTGCGCAGGTGTCCCGCGACGGAGATTCCCGCAAGAGATTTTTCCGCTGTCCGAGCGGGGCCGTGTTATCGCTCGCGCGAGATTGCGTTGGGTTTTTCCACCCCCTCTGTCCTCCCCCGTCTCTTCGGGGTTCCCTGTAACGCGAATCGCTCTACGCTCGGTGAAAAAGGAAGGGGGAAAAAAGCGATAGAAGCCAATCGCGAGAGTCGAAGCGATCGGGAAAGATGATCCCGATAAAGGAAGGGATCGAGAGAGAGAGAGAGAGAGAGAGAGAGAGAGAGAGAGAGGGAGAAAGAGAGCGCGAAGGAGTTCGTAATCGAAAGAAAACTCAGTGCGCGGGTGAACCGTCGGAGTGACGTCGTCGAATCCGCACGGGACGGGTTATCGGCCGCTATCCGATGACAGAGAGTCGTCTTTCCCGACGTTCAAGAGCCGTGAGTCGAGTCGATAAACCCGACTTCTCGTCTAATCGAATCGACTCCAGGACTCTCGTATGTTTTCCGCGGGAAACCATATTCCGCAATTTCACGCGAAAAACGTTATATCGAAAAATTTCCCTCTGGCCGACCGCGAGGCTCCCGACGGAATGCGAAGTCAAGAGAGAGAGAGAGAGTCCAGTCGGAATATAAAGAGTATATATATGTAGGGGAGATAGCGAACGAACAGCGTAAACAATGTCAATGGCTGGATCGAACTGCGCACGAGCCAACGAAACTCTGCTCTGCTACCAGTCGACGGTATTTAAAGTCAGCGTAACGAAGAGCTGTAAAAAAGGGGCGTAAAGCGGGTTAGCGAGACAAAAGCTCCCAGATGTGGGCACGCTCGGGATGATATATAGGTATATAGGTAACTCCATGTACACATATATCATAGCTACGGCATATACGTACGTACGGGTGGGCGCGTAGATACACAAGCCGGCGAAGAAGCACATGCGCCAGAACGAGACGGCAGAAACGGTCAATATCTAGTCTTTCTCTCGTTTCTGTCGATTCTCTCGAGAACGAAAGGTTGCCAGTTTGCGCAATTTCGCCCGTCCGCTCTTCTATACAAACACTGAGAGATCTGCTAGTTCGATTTTACTATATCGATTATTAAACAATGAATTATAGTTATTTACTAAAACTAAGTTGCGATAATAATTTTTCACTAATGAGGATAGTATAGTGAAGTATTACAAATATTGGTATGATAGTATTCTAGTAAAAATAGTGAATTATACTGGAAATTTCTCTGAACGTTCACTAAACACGAAAATACATATGTATATATAAAGACAACCTTAGTTTTTTTGGCCTTCTTGTACGAGTAGGGTCACTCCGCTCCGATCGGCAATCATCCCCGCAAAACCTTCCCTCTCGGCACCTTTCTTGCATATGTATTATACTGCTACATATACATATATAGAGTATAGAGCTCGCGATACAACTCGGGGCGAGCGAATTGCAAGAAGCCTGGATTTCATTCTTCCGCGTTACCTTGCCTCGCCCTTTTGTCTCATCCCCTCGAGTCGACCGAGCGTAACGATAGAACGCGATGAATCTACCTATATACTCGTGCTTCTTCTGTTTGTGCATCGCCGAGACAACCAATGAAAATGATCCTACGACGAACAAACACAGCGAGAATTCTCTTGTTCGATTAGCCTCGCGATTTCGTGCTCCTCGAGACGAATCAATTTAACCCGACGGCGTAATCGTTTAATAATACAAACTGCATGCACCGCACGCGAATGCCGATCGATCGGCTAAGTACCGGCAATTTCTGTCGAGCGTTTATACGGATTCGTGCGAGAGCGAACGCAGACGTTTGATCGGTAAGTTCTCGTTAGCATTGTTGCTTAAAGCGGCCGAGTTCACTTTTTAACCTCTTTTTCCAGTAATTCGTGTACATTTCGGCACGTAAACTGGAAATATCGCGAACGTATAATTCAAGTTCGGCTTTTTGAGCGAATACACGGATCGATGGGTTTCCCAATTCGACGGAGGGAAAGAAAGAGAGAGAGAGAGAGAGAGAGAGAGAGAGAGAGAGAGAGAGAGAGAGAGAGAGAGAGAGAGAGAGATGATGAAACCGGGTCAATGGGCATCTCTACCCGGTGTTCATTGCGATTCCTTTCCCGACGCTTGGATATTCCGCTTTATTGGCGCAGCGGATTTTCAGCGGATCCCGCGGTTTCGAGTTCTCCTCTCCTCCTGGCTCGCCTCGTCGCTCACTTCCTGTCAAACAACACCGGCGCCCCGCTTCCTTTTTTCCTCGACTCCCGAAACCGCAGTTTACCATGTTCGTTATACGCGATTGTTGGTTTTTTTTCATTCCGTCGCCTGGTTCATTTTTTTTTTTTTTATATTTTTTTTAAATGAAAGCGCGAATTTGGTTTCCGTCGTGCGACCACGAATGCGGATTCCAGGCAACAAAAAAGGATACCCTGTCGACCGAAAGGGGACTAGAAATGATTAATCGCGGAATCGAGGTAGAAAAATAAATAATAATGAATAAAAGCCCGAGGGCCGGTATTGGACGTCCGAAAATTGCGATATGAAAAAAAAGAGCTGGTGAACAAACGAGAAAAATCAGTGGTAAAACAAAGAGAAAGAATGTTTTTAAAGTAAAAAAATCCGTATTTGTGTTTGATAAATTGTAAAACACCGACAGCATAAAAAGTCTACATAAGAAGTTGATGTAAATGCAGAACGATAATTTGGCGAACTTGTTATATTATTCAAAGTCAAGGAAATATCTCCAATGTTCGATTTATCCTGCGTCAGGCGACTATCGCGATCAATTTATATTATCGCCGTTTGGGCAACTTTTGTGTTCGATTTACTTTAAAACTACCGAATGCCGTCCATGAAAACAGAGAGCGAACAATTTATAACTCGGAATTGATATTGAATTAGGAATTCTCCGCGTCGGAGTTGGAACTTTCAGTCTTGAGATTCCAGGAAAAACAAAACAACGGGACAAATCCATTTCGCGGAAGGTTTTCGAAACTTCTTCCGATATCATTACTTATCGTCAATTGATAATTATATATTGGATGAAATTCTCTACAAAGAGATTCCTTATAATTATGGAAGCTTTGAAAGTTTTCAATTTGTTTTTACCAGAGTAAACAAATAATGTTTCCAAACTCTGAATTTTGTACCAAGATTTTGAATAATTTCATCTTGGATATTGAAACTCATACCCTCATTCGGGTGATCGTTCTTGCTAGTAAGATTGAATTAGCCGATATAAGGTGGAAAAAATAGATTGGATTTTGTAAGTCATTAGTCTGTTCATTCATTTGGTCGTTAGTTTAATAGAGTGCGACGTGGCAAGAAGTTTAGTGATTTTCTGGGTTTCCCACGAACGCGTATTCTCTCCCCCTCCCCCTTCCTCCTCTCTTCCTCTCTTTTGTGGAACTACTATAGGTATGCTCTCGAAGGCCCGTACAAATCTACTCTTCCAAGCCAAAGCGATCCAACGAGTGGGCCTCGAATTGGTCTGGTTAACGAATTGAACGTGCCAGCTTGTGGCTCTCCAGTGTTGATTGGCTGGCGGAGCTTCGCTACGTACGTACACGCGAGTGAGAGAACGTACGTCTGCGCGAGCGAAATATACGTTGCACAAGAGTAGATTTCTTCGACGTTGTAGAGCGCAATAAACTTGCCGAACCAATTAACAGGTTCAAGCAAATCAAAGTCACTTGTCTCGTTGAGATTCTCAAGGCGAGCTGGTAAATTTTAGAGAATTAAATTTTTCTGCTCGTTCCTCCTACATTAACTTCACCTTCAAATATTCCTTCTTTCGAAACTCGCGGTCTTGAAGTTAAATGGGCTCGTAAAACAAACTATACACTTATTAATTTACGGTGAGGTAATGAGCCAAGAGATCCAACGAGCGAGTGGAGGTTCAAAGCTTCGACGAAATTACGATGTTCGAGAATCGGGTTAGTCCCACTCCCATCTCATTTACTCTTGTCTTCGTATATTTGAATTTAAATTTGAAACGTTAAGGTACGAAATTAAGCAACAATCTCGAGTTTTCTGATTCATACATCGTATTTTCGCGAAATTACGTATTTCTGTGTTGTTGCTAACAAGATACTCGACAAACCTTTTTTCTCGGCCGAGTATGTTGCAGCCTTTAATTACTAGCAGACCTCATTATACGATTCCCGCGATTCTTTATAATACACGAAAGTATCGATTGAGACTCTTCCTACCCACAACGTATTACGTAGAGTAGAGTCGCCGTTGTGCAATGTTTTTAGGAATGTAAAAATCAGTGTAAAAGCCAAGTGAAAAATTGATTTTTTTCTTGCCATGAAATTTTTCAAGAAATTCATGTATACGCGCTGCTGTGCCAGAAAATTGCATTTTCTTTTATGACGATTTTGAGATACCGCACGAGCACCTTTTTCCTTGCCAAGCTTTTTCGCGTCAGAATCTCACGCGTCCGCAGAGACTGAAAAAAAGCAAATTGAAATGGTTGCCATGGTTATGGTATTGCGTCGTTCAACATGGAAAACAAGGACTTGTGTCGCGAATGTTTATAATGGATGAATGCTATTAGTATGAAAAATGGATATTAGTGTATTTTCGAATAATTCTAATTTATACAAATTAACAACTTTCGCGGTCTCAATTGATTTCTCCCAAATATATTTATCACATACATTCGCAGTAGCACCTGATTTCATTACGTATTTCCTCATCTCGTCTTTTCTCACACCTTGATTCATCTCTTCACGCCCAATGCTCTCTATTTTTCTCGAATGCGCTTTTAAATCGTGCCGAATCTTTTTCTATCTGTGTTCACCTCGACTGTCATTCACTTCTCTTGCGCGTTTCAAACCGATTATTTTCCACTGCTTCGAGTTTCTTCTTCAATTTACCGATTCAATATCGAGATGAATGCTATCCACCACGCCCTACCGACTTAATAAGTCGATCTTCAACGAATCGAGTCTTTCGCTTGACGTAACGAGCGTTATTGGACGATGCAATTAATAAAAATAAGCCACATAGAAGAAAAAATAGAGTGCGAATAATATAAAGGAATGGGAAAGCGAAGGTCGAAAACGACTGAGAGATTGAAAGTCCAAAATAAGCTCCAATAACTCCACGAGCGGGTACGAACGGCAAGCTTTTAAGCCGAGTTTTCAATGAAAGCACATTCAAATTAAGAATATAAGTTCATTGAGCATTGAGTATGAAGAGAGTAAATTAAGGATATGAACTCGTTCTGGTTGGTTGATTTTCCTAATAACGTCATTTCAAATTGAATTTTTTTAAATAGTATTTTTTAACGAAGAACTTTCAATTTTCATTCATTTTAATTTCACTTAAAAAACAATGAAAAATGATTCGAGCCATGAAGTATTAGGTCGTTCGGAAAGTCATTTCGTTTTTTCCTGACAAAAGATATAATTGTAATTTTTTGCACCCATCAATTTCAAACTTAAGCCGTATAATTTTTATATGCTTTGAGAGCTCATATAGCAAGGCATGTATGAGAAAAATTTCGATTAATTTTACGCAGTAGTTTTTGGTTGGTGCCCTTTAAACATGGAGATCAATAAGCAGCATTTTCGACACGTCTTACTGTTTTACTACAGAAAGGGTAAGATTGCTGTTCTGGCACTGACGTACTGTCAACACACCTTCTCCACACACATCGGTCAATTTCTATCTGACTTGAACAGCATTCTTACCCACGCAAATGCTGTTTATCGCTCTCCACATATAAAGGGCATCAACCAAAAACCACTGCGTAGAATTAATTGAAATTTTTCAAGCCTTGCTATATGAGCTCTCAAAACATATAAAAATTATATGGCTTGAGTGTGAAATTGGGTGCAAAAAATTACAATTAAATCCTCTGTTGAGAAAAAATCGAAATTACTTTCCGAACGACCCAATATTAAACTCAAATACCCACCTAACCGGCTGAAAAACCGGAAAATGTAATTATTTCAAAGTTTAGCGAAAATAGCTGAAATATTCGTTTTTTCGTATACAATTTCACGTTGTTTGTAAAATAGATAAAAATTCTTTGATAGAATCCGAATCTGTCCAATGATAGGCGAACGTTCCGCATTGTTATCAACAATAAAATAGCGGATCGGATTTGAGTGTCGTCGAACAAGCACGCGCTATGTCCCCGATATCGGTGGTGAAAAAAAAAACAAAGAGGGAAAAAAACCAATCGCTCTTGCCTCTCAAATGGAACGACATCGAGAGAAGCATCGAAGCGAGTGCACCGACACACTCGCCTCTCTAGGTACGATGTACTTTACACGCGCGACAGGGTTCTGACGTTTAACGCACACGTCGCGTGTTCCCCTATAAAACGAAAAGACGCTCGTTCGACGAGCTCTTCCGATAAAGTCGATCCACACTCCTCAATAAGGTACAATACTTTGCTGTTCGTGAAAGCGAAGAAAAAGGAGAGTTATCGCGAATCGAATGCGCATATCTTATTGCTCCGGATTTTATAAACCAAACGCAATCGGTTACGTCGTTACGGGTTATTGTAATTGGCCCTACGAATACGTCCACGTGTCACCGTTGCAAATAAAACTGTTGGAATAGCTCTTAGGCTGGCTGGGAAAGCTCGTGCAAACCATTCACCTATTTTCTCCCCACCTTCGCCTATTCTCAATTCACGTACCGTCATTTTCTTTATTTTCCCCGCCATGTATTCTTCGTTCCGCCGGAGCTATCCGCTCGAGTTTCCGTACTTCCACGCCATTGATCGTTATTGTACTAAATTCCTTGTTTGGTTTATTGCATTGTTGTTGTTTTCTCGGTCGTATGTTCTCTGATTTTTATTATGTTCCTTGTATTTCATTCGCTTTTGTAATTACCTTTTATCGCAGAATGTACTTTAAACAAATCAGGCAGTCTCGCGATATTGGAAATACTCGAGTCCCGATTCGACCCTTTTTGGACCGCCCTTTCTACATATACATATATATATTCCGTAGAGCCTATATTTCTCGAGCAATGATTATTGTTGTTACGGAACTATCCTTCCCGAGTAGAATCTTATTACGAATTCCGCGCCCGACTCCTTCTCTTTTCGTATTCTTCCGCGCGATTATAGTCTCTGGTTCTTCTCTTTATACAGCTCTTTTTTATTTTTATTACAACGGTATCGTTTATACTTGTAAACTATAAAAAGAAGCGTTCTTTTACAACTTCCCTCTTATCGAATGACGACGGTCCGAAATTGTTTTGTTTTTTCTCGCCGAGTTTCGTATCTATCCTTTTTCGGAGCCCGTGTACTAGGCGTCTCTGCTTTGTCTCCCGAGCGTGCGCACAGGATGAAGAAGGACGAGACGGCGAAGTAAACCACGGGGCGCCATTTTCCGCGACGTACCTATCGGGCGTGCAATTTGTCACACGTCAGATTTCAATGAAGTAAACGGGCTTCCTTATCGCGTCGTTCCAATCTCGCCCCCTCTTTGTCTCTCTTGTCTTTCGTTACTGTGCAGTTCCGCTGACACTGGCAGCCAACGAGCGCGTAACTACGGCACTCGTCGAATTCGTAGAGTTGCGGACTCGCAACAAACGGCATTAAGCCAATTCGGTCAGCGTTGGTTTGAAATTTACTTGGTCCCCTCCCCCGTCGCCACCGCCAATCCTCATCTACAATCCGCGAGGGGGGGTGAGCGCAATCTCCCTTCACGCCCTAACGGAGTTCGGGAAACCACGCGCGACCGATGGAATTACCGCGCTTTAATGAAATTCGATCGCGTGCTCGCGCGTCGGCAATTACGTTACGATTATTCAAATTTATATGGTCGAATAACTCCGTTTTCCCGGATAACCCGGGAGCACCGCGTCAGCCCGGACCATTAGAGATTCTATTGACGCGACGCCCCGAGACGCCCCGATAGAAATTGGAGTTCTCCTCGGTTATTTTTCATTTAAATCCGGGCTATCGCGCCTCGCCGTAGACAAAACATTTTGATCGATCGGAATACTCTGCTGGTAATCAGCTCGATCTTCGAACTGAATTTGTTAGATAACAATTACATTTAATTAGTCGATTCATCATACTCGAGCGGCGAATTTTTCATACTTTCGCACTCGACGGCCCGTTCCATTTGTAAATTTAGCCGATCCGATGAAAATTGCGTTGTAATCTAACCGTTCGATCTCAATTGGGCAAATGGAAGCGCTGTTTTCATACACCGCGTAAAAACAAATTGATTTCATCAATCGGCCGGCTCGGCTGAATGGCCTAATCGAGACTCTCTCGACAACGATAAATATAAATACAGATAATGGTGAAGGATGTGCGCGTCGAGAGGCGCGAATTGCGTCGATAAATTTCGCGGCGTATCGGCCACCGTAAATATGTATGCGCGACCGTAGATACTTCTCGTTTTTCGGCGATACCCACGCGAAGTGAAAAGCGCGAGGGGTTAAAACAGCGCGTCGTTTAATTGCGACGATCGGAGGGCGGAAAGAGCGCCGAGACGGTTGAAAATCGTAAGACCTCCAGAATTCGGGCGGCGGAGCGAGAGAGCTCTTATCCCGGCTTCGAAATAACGCGATTCTTTTCTTTTAAATTCGAGTTTACGCAATTACGGGGATTAGGCGAGATCCCGGGCGTTACCGAGCAGCCATAAATACTAATAAGGATAAGGACAACCCGGCCGGAGGGTTATACGTGCTTGGTTTATCGGCGCTCCTCGAACCTCCGGTATAAAATCCAGACGTATCCGCGGAAGTATCCATTATTTTATCGACATTTACGCGACGGTGCTTCGAAATAAAAGTCGTTCGCGCGCGATTTTATGTGAATTATTTATACGCGCGTATCTTACCGTACGCGAAACGCCAGCGATAACAGGCCAAGCGATATAATAAACAAATGGCGGCTGTTTATACGTATGATTTTTTCGCGAGCAAACGGGAATATAATCCCCGGACGCGAGTTCTTCGCTTGCGAGAGAGTTAGATGAGGGATGTGTGCAAGAACCCTCCCCATATCCCGTACGAGAAAATACAATCTACGCGAACGATTTTGTTGGTATTGTCGGGGAGAGGTCACGCGGGAGGACGGACCGCGCCGATAAGTACGGCGCGGAAAAGATAAAAGGCGTTCCCTGCCCCGACGTTGTTTCGGCATTGTTGTTTGCTAAGAGGATTTCTGATCCACCCTTCCCGAAGGAGGTCGCGCGGCGACTCAGCGGCCCGGATTCGTAAATGCACACACATACACACAAACACACAGAGGCAAACACACCGATACTCTCGCAAAAGTATTGGAAAATCTGTGCTCCCGGGTGACAGTGAGAACGAAGGCACGCTCGAGAGAAGAGAAATAGAGAGATACCGGGTAGAGATGATGACTCGGGGAGGTCTCGGCAAATTTCGCGACGAAGCTGCTGACCGAAAAATATTTGGCGATCCGGGGCGAGAAATAATCTCGTTTATCCGGACTCGCGTCCGAGTCACGTTCTAGTTGCGCTATCGAATTGCGAGGGAAGAACGTGGAGAAGAGGGAGAGAAAAGAACGTATCGTAGGTTCGACGTCATTAGGAAACGATTTTTCGCGTTTTATCAATAGAGCCTGATTAACAAGCTGGCTCTCGTGCGAGTGCATCGTCTCAGATTACCCCTTACGGTGGCTAACCAATTACGTCCAAGTCGTTGTACTGTTTCGGTAGCTCCTTGACGATAGTCAAACGCCCCCACTGTTTGCCGTTATCTATATATAGTGGCTTTCTGTTATATAGAGACTCGTGTCGTGATTGCGACAAAGCAACCTGTCAGGCGATAAGATCCGTTCGAATCAAGGGTTTACGACCGGTCTTGCTTCGACACTCGCCTCGCTCCGCCATGCTGACTAGCGTTTTCTTTGTTCATTAGTGCTAACCTTCATTATGCCCGTCGTGGATCTCTCTGTAGGAAAAAAGAGAGATATCCCT
>NCVS01000566.1:347726-363904 GCA_003055095.1 Goniozus legneri | reverse complement strand
GATCGAGGGAGAAAAATAATAATTTACGCTGGGAGTTTGAGCCCGCACGGGTGAGCTCGCACTCGTTTGTCGAACGTGTCGATAAATAAATTATTACGGCGTTCGCCAATGTACACGCAATTTCATCCGACCAGCCCTCTTTTTCTCTCTCTCCGCTGGGAACGCGAGCGAGCGAGAGAGAGAGAGAGAGAGAGACGAAAATGCTTTTATAAATTATTTCTCGCGTCATCGAGTGGTGCGTGCTCTCAAGCTGGTTGGAGAGCGAGGGGTGGCCCGAGAGGGTGTTGGTTGGGAAAGGGGATGAAATAAATACGCGTTGGCGCGCCTCGATGGGATTATCAGACGCAAACACGAATATTATATCTGCATGGGAGAGAGAAGTTGCGTACGCAGCCCGACCTATATGCGCGTTATAACGATACGATGCTGGAATATGGAAGCGTTTCGACCTCCCCCCCCCCCTCGATCCGTATGAATTTTATTGCATCGTTTCCCGAAACCACCCCCTCCCTCTCGAGTTTCTCTAGGAGGGTTGAAAACGCAACCGCGAGTACACAAAACGTCGTGGAGCAAAAAGTATTCAAGGGCAAACTCACCCCCTTCGTAAGGGGTGAAACACGGCTCTAATAGACCCCGGCGAGCTCTCTACGGAAATGACCAGTCCCCGTCCAGAACAAATTGTCCCGTCGTTTCCACCCTCCAGGATTTTCGTTCTCGACTCGGGGGTGGGTTAGGTGCGCCCTGAGGGGGATCGTCGGCAAACCGGAAGTAGTGGGAGGGGGTTGAGCTGGAAGTAGCCGTGCCTCGACTCGTTAATTTCTCCGAGGTATAATTGCTCGTACCAGGAACCAGGGGAATCCCTCTATCTCCGCCTCCTCGCGCTCCCTCGCGACGATAATCTCCCTCCGACCCGACACAACCCCACCCCCGCGTCTCCCCCACCCCAACGGCTGCACTGTATAATCCAGTGGAAATGACAAGAGGGAGAGGGGTCGAGTACGATAATTAGCGCCAAATGGCCCTACGACGTTGCTTAAGTGGTATCATATTTGCTTCCGAAAATGAGCCCGATACTATCTACGACTAACTGTTAAGGTATCATGATTTGGATGAAAAAAAAATTTTTGAGGGTAATTCCGCTAGACAAACAATCTAGTATTTTTTTTATGGAATATCTGCATTGAAAATAAAAATTTGTTCGAGCTGTTAATATTTATTTGAAAATATAGAAATAAATATATTGTTTGATGAAACGAATTATTATTGAGTAAAAATAAAATTAATATCTTTAACTCAAACATATATTTTGTTAAATGTACTTTATATTTATTTCAACGTATACAAATAAATATTGAATGCAACGAATTTTTATTTTCAGTTAGAATTCATGCTGTAAACAATAAAAAAATAATTTTATGAAAAATAATATTTTGCTAAAAGCCACCGATGCATTAGAAACCCTCGATCAAGTTCCATTTGGATGACAAGCTGGCTGCTCGTCGTCCGTGAATAATTTGCGCGAAAGGGGTTGTCGCCTAAAAGCAGAGGGGTGTGGTCACGTGATTTGCGATTTTTGTCGCTAATGCGTCACACTTATCGTCCTCCCCTTCCCGAGTTTGGCTCGCATACACGCGAAGTAACGAGGTGGCAATACCCGGGGGTTGGTAAAAGGGGTGTTCCGGAGAAAGAGAGACGGAACGAGAGAGCGAGAGAGATGGAGATAGATTAAGAGAGAGGGTGGCGTCGAGATTGATACCAACAGTCACTTCTGGTTTCGCAATCACTAAGAGGTTTTACGGTGCGGATACAAAACGAGAACCGAAAGAGGGGAAGTCTCGAGGGGGTGAAACGACGAGGGTGGTCCCGACGATGGAGGGTAAACTCGAAAACGTTTCACTCGGTTAGATACGCCGTATCCATTCGCGCGACGTTCGACTTCCGGAGGCGCTAATTAAAGAAATTACGAGCTCTCCGAGCCCCCGGAATACAGCCGGGATATAAATTCCCCCGTTCCACCTCTGGCAACCCCCATTTTCGGATTCGACCGGCGCGCACCGCTTTATTACCGCCACACGACTAATTGTAACGCGCGAGCCAGCGTTAACTCCCGACCAATCGATCTCGCGATAAAACTCTCGCGATAAATTGATATATCGCACACCATCGGCTCGCTGAAAAATCCCTTTTTCATTGCCCCTTACATTTACGCCCTTCCCGAATCGGGCCACGCGATTTTTTTTTTTGAGAATTAAATGCAGATTGATAAATTAAAAAAAGTGACTCAGGATTTTAGAATTGTGATAAAAAAAAAATAATAATTAGTAATAACTAAAATTGTGATCACAATCATCACAAAAATCACAAATGTTATATCTATGTACAGATAAACATGACAACATAATATGAACATCGTTATCGTTAAAAGTTTTTTCATCTCGTGACTCAAAAACACCACAATCTTAATACCCAATTGTTCCGTCACACAAGGCAGTGTATAAGCGTGTTTGCACACATTCAGGGGATTCATCCACCCTCTTCTTCATTCGTTCTTGTTTTGTCAATAACCGCGAGCCTTTTTTTCTCGCTTCACCCCCTTCATTCATCCCTTACGGGAATCCCGAGGGCGCATTGAAAAACGTGTAACTCTGGGTTCGAATGTCAAGAGCGAGAGAGAGAGAGAGAAAGAGAGAGAGAGAGTCACGTGACGACAATAAACGTCGCGACGAGTGTCTTCGACGGGGTGTTAGTGTCCCGAGAAGTGGCCAGTGAGGGGGGCTCGAGGGGGTGGGAAGGGCGGAGGGGGTTGGCCGCGCAAATGAATTTTTTTCTGCGCAAACAAATATAACGTCGAGGGGGTTGCCACTCGACACCGCACAATGAACGAGTACCGTGCGGCTCATTCGCGTTCCGAGTCGAGAGATGACGTTTCTCGAGTGCACTCGTGCAACGTATGAAAATGTCTGTGTGCCTATCTCTGTGTGAAGATATATACATATATATATATAGTACAGGACAATACCTTGCTCACCAGCGCGTCATATTTACACTGGTAGTTCAAATTAGCCGTACAGTCGAGGAAGTTTTTTTTTCGGCTTGAAAAATCAATTTTTTACCAATTCCGCGAGGATGATGAATTTCCGCGTGGATAAATTTCATCGAGATGCGAAAAAACCGCCGGGGTAATTTTTTAAATATTCCGCTCGACA
Source organism: Goniozus legneri (assembly GCA_003055095.1). NCBI lineage: Eukaryota > Metazoa > Arthropoda > Insecta > Hymenoptera > Bethylidae > Goniozus > Goniozus legneri. The sequence continues at coordinate 360,698 of NCVS01000566.1, read as the reverse complement.
AATACGCTCGTTTTATTCAATAAATGCGATCGCGAGAGGTAAAATTTCGCTCGAAAATTGAATTTTCATTTCGAGGAATACATCGATAACGCGACGTTCTATATTCCTCGAGGAAGAAGCGAAACACGAGGCGGAGTTGGGAGGTTTTTTTTCGGAGGTTACCGCATGGAACGATCGAAAATTATTCATACCGCGCTGTCTGCGGCGTGTGCGTATATATGCATATGCACGACGGACGCGGGGAGGGGGAGGGGGAGTGCAGCTCGCGCGCGCGAGAAGGGTGAGTTTATACGGCACTGATTTGCATGTTATATCGTAATCCCCGGCTCCGTGAGCGAGAGAGCGGGACTTGATACGAATATCGTCCGATTCTCGTTCGCCGATCCGTAAACAAAGTTGCGCGCGTGTATATCTATTCGCGCCCGTATCTGCATACACATATCTGTACGCGTTTTTGCATAAACGCGACAAAAAAAGGAAAAGAGAGAGAGAGGGAGGAGCGAAAATAACCGGTAGCCGAGTTGTGTGACGCGATTATCGCGTTGACCGATCCGAGTCGATATATATATATATATCTCGACGATCGATATTAATCGATATTTAGCTCTTAAAAGCGAATTAACGAGGTACAAAAAAAGCGATTGGAGTTTTTTTTAGTAACGTCAACTGTACTAAATGGAGGTCGCATTCGACACGCTAATCCGTCTTAACGCGGCGTCGAAATCGCGTAATATCACGCTTGGTGAGGTATTTTTTTTTCTCTCGCTCGCTCTTTGAGGAGTTTTTATCGCGATTACGACAACGCGGCGACGTATTTTGATTTTATGCTAATCCCACTGGCTCGTTCCTTATACCGTTCTCTCTCTTGCACTCACTCATTCTGTCTCTATCTCTTTCACTTCTTTCCTCTCTCTTTCTCGTTCCCTTTCTCTTCCTCTTACACTCTCTTTCTCTCTCTCTCTCTCTCTCGCTCGTTCGCTATCGGTGATCGTGAGCTCGCGCGTATCGGCTTGTTATTTCGCTGACGCGACCGTCGGACCCCGCGGCCGGACAGAAAAAAAAGCCCGAAGAATGAGAAAAGAGACGACGACGAAGCGAAAAAAGGTCAAAAAGGAGCGGGAGAAAAAAATAAGCGCGATTATCGCGCGTTGATTTACGACTTCGTACGAGTTAATTGGACGCGAGAGTGGAACAAGAAGTGAGAGGAGGATTCTTTATCCTTCGTTCTCCTTCGCGTCCTCGCGACGTTTTTCTTTCTTTGCCGAGGAACGAATGAACAATCGGAGAAACAAATTTAATCCCCGAATTGATCGCCGAGTACGTACAGAGACAGTTTATATGTATAAAAATTTGTTCATAAAAAAAAAAAAAAAAAAAAAAAATTTGGTGTTTAACTCGTACTAAAAATATCAGTAATAAGAAATTTTTATCGATTATTATTACGAAAATTGTTAAATTCTTGTAGGTAAAATTTATCGCGCGTAATGACACATCGCGGCAAATTGCGAGCTGGAAAAGAGGCGAGTAGAAGTTAACGGTATCGCGATAATGATTCATTAATTCGCGCGACACTCGCGTGGGAGTGAATGGCGTACCGAGTTTCTGATGGAGCGAGAGGGAGGGGGGAGGGAGCAATTTTACCTCTCTCGCGGGATTGATTATCTCAAGCCCGTTACAGTCACCTGCGAGTCCCGTAGACGATGTTTACGACCGCTACGTGACCGTCGCGTACACATCTCTCTCTCTCTCTCTCTCTCTCTCTCTCTTTCCCACTCTTTCGGTGTACGCGAATGTTTCTCGCGTTTTATATGTACGAGAAACGCAACGCCGGTAATTAGGGACGCGAGAATGAAGAATTACACTCGTCGGCAAATATTTACGTCCCCGCGTGTTCGCGCCTCGAGTGCCGTTCGAGCGCGGAAAGAGGGGAGAAAATTTTTTCGCGAATCAACGGTTTTATCGGCGGCCCCCCGAGGGCCCGTCCGATTGGCCGGGGCTCGCCTTTCGCAACCCATCGAGATAAGGAGCGAGCGTAATTTTCTGGGTATTCAATCTCGAATTTTTTTACTCCCATCGGTTATTGTCGGTGTAATTGGATTCGGATGTTTCCCTCTCGAATGAAAACCCGCGTCGTTCCGAGAAACTGGTTTATCTATTAGCGGGCTGAGAAAAAAATCCAGGTGAATTCTCAAAACGTACATTTAAAATTCACAGAAGACTCGTGGCGTGAAGAATTTCCCAAAAAACTCAGGAGCTCCGTAACGAGCGAGACGGTAAACAAATATGTCGAGAAAGGAACTTCTCGGAACTAATTTACGTCGCGTAAAAATGCGAATTAGAGCAATTCTCGAAAAACACAGTTTAAATACCACGCGCGTGAATTGAAATCTAATCTCCGCGATTGTTAGCGCGTTAGCTATCGGTCGAGAAAAAAAGAACGGTTAAGAAGCAGGGATTTTTTTTCGGAGAGAAGATAAAGGAACATGTAAAGCGTGCAAATTCTGCTCTAAAGCCACGAAATTTACGATCGTGAAGTACGTCGGGTTACGAGGTGGGCGTTCGGCTTCTCTCTCTCTCTCCCTCTCCGCTTCTCACTGGCTGCTCTTAACCCAAAATTGACTTTGCCGATTAACCCGGAGGCTCCCTTATACACACACGCGCTCTCTCTCGCAACACACAGCCGACGAATAAGGCGAGTCGCGTGTTCTCGTCCTTGGGAAGGATGTCGGGATTATCCAGCGGGCGTTCCGCGAGGGGGGAGAAGGAGGGGGGCACGTAAAACACGACGATTAGCGCTCACAGGAGCGGATGGGATTATTACATCCTTCGGCGAAAGCAGAAAATGGGAGGGTTTACGAAAAAATAACTGAAAACAAAAACAGTCTTCGAAAAATCGTGGGAATCTCGGGACGGGCGATGCGATCTCGCCGATAGAGCCTTTCTCTCTCTTCCTCTTCTAGAATAGAACGTGAAAATTCGTTCGTCGCGCGATTTTTATTATCGGCCGTTTATCGTAAACACTTCTCGGATTTCGAGATAAGAGAGCGAAGGGTGATGGCGCAAAAAGAACTAGAGAGAGAGAGAGAGAGAGAGAGAGAGGAGGAGGAGGAGGAAACGAGAGATCAGATATACGCCTGCTGGGGTTCCTTTCGTCGAGTCTGGATCGATCTCTCTTTTCGAAATCCCGAGGGCACGAGATCCTCGCGATAGGTACCGCACGGTGTGAAATATCCAAAGCAAATTCTCAGCCGTAGAAAGACGGAGAGTTTCCTACGAATTTCGTACAATCAGCTGAGTTTATGGCTTTTTTCACTGTCCTCTTTGAGTTTTTTGCTTCTGACATTTGTTCATCTTTACTTATTGTTGTCTCTACAATCCTCAAAATTATTAAGGTGACAGTTAATGGTCAAATTCAGTCGATAAAGTGATCATTAAAGAATTTTAATCATCCTCTTAAACATGATCATCTGTTCGATTCGATTCGATTATTTTTTATTTTAATTATAATCTTTTGAAAATAACGAGGGTCCCTTTGTTTTTAGTAGTATATCTCTTGTTGTAAACTGAGGAAAGGAAATTTTGTTGGGTGGAATAAAAATTTGAGCAAAAATTTGTCAGAGAACGATTATTTCATCATTTAAAAGATCTTGATCAACAAAATTTGTTTCTCAGTGTATATTGTGTGGAGAGAGCTATTACAAAATAAACAAAAATCGATGCACCCCCGCCCCTAGCAGGTGTGGCCCGGCGCGAGTAGTCGTCCCGACTAATATCAGCACGATAATCCTCGTGGCATCGGGCCATTCTTGTATCGCGAATTGATAACTCGCACGCGAGCTTTCCGTGCAATGAAAGAGTCGTTAAAAAGAGCCCGTGGCATCGATATCTTCGCGACTAAGCGGCGCAATTAAACGAATACCAGGGGCTGCGTCCCTTTCCATTAACTTTCCACCCCCTCCCCTCCATCCCCCTCCGCTGTGTATATAGTGATTTAGATGTATTCTCGTGCCTTTTTCGACCAACCCCTATTAGCCGAGCTCTCTCGCGTGTCACCCTTGTCTATTCAAACACAGCTTTTCGTACCCCCCTCGCGTTTTATACGTCGACTGGATAAGGGCTGAATAAAGGAGGGGTAGAAAATGAGCAGGGGGGGGGGGGTAGAGAGCGTTTCGAAGCTGTTCAGCCGTGCCGCGGGATTTTAGTAACTCATTCGGAAGTCTTCGATCGTCCCCATCTGACCCTTAATCCAGCCCTCGTAGCAGGCCACCCTTCAGGTACCCTTATTTGACCCTAACCAGCGCACTGTAATCGGGGGCCCACCCGTGCTGTCCGTACGCACGAGCGGGAGCGAAAGGGAGTGGAAAACGTTTGTTACCGTCCACGCGCGGACCGTATTGTCGACACACCCTCGGGCCCTTTGCATCCTGCAGTCTTCTCTTTCTCTCTTTCTATCTATCTCTCTCTCTCTCTCTCTCTCTCTCTCTCTCTCCCTCGCTCTTTCATTCCCCCTTTTCCTCTTCCTCTGTCACTCTCTCGATGCGCTATCGCGTTGGGAATTAACTCGGCGTGAGCTCGCGTGATGTCACATTGTCCCGGAGCACCTGATTAGCTATTTTTTAACGGCTGGCTGGGTCGTTGGCGATTCTTCTCTCTCCCTCGCGTTCTCAGGCTCTCCCCTCTTCCCCCCGGAGAGTGGAAAGAGGTTCTAGTCAGCGATCAGGGTCATCGATACGGCGCCCAACTCTAATTGCTGTTTTTTATTTTCCGCTCTTTTTTTCGTCCCCTCGTCACGGTTCATCGACGCCGGTGTATTTCGACGATAAAGGAAAACACTGTCCTACTTCTCGTGTTTTTTTCTCTCTCTCTCTCTCTCTCTCTCTCTCTCTCTCTCTATCTTGGCGTTAGTTTCAAAGTTGCGTTTTAGCGCTCGAGGTTTTATCGTTTCTAAGCTACTTTACGGGGTACGAGCTCGGAATACCGAGAGATAATTTCGTCATTCCGCCGATCGTATTGTCGACGCTCGGTTATATAACGACGATGAGGTTTTTAGACCGCCATAAAAATAAGTTGTAACGAATCGGTACGGCTTTCTAATCAGGCCGTTAGCGATACCGAATTATGGTCGATAATCGATCGGATTGCCCTTATCGGCGAAATATTTTATCGGGGCCTCGGTGCAGCCGTGGAAATATGATTCACTCGGCGGCTCGCGCTCGAATTACGATCGGTGGGAAGCTCGTAACGCTTCGAGGTGTACTTAGGAGTAAAACGTAAGAAATTTTCGAAACACATTCGCACGGGAGATTGCGATCTGGCCGCGCGCGAGTGAAACAATCCGCTCGCGCTACTGTTTCTCTCTTCTCTCTCTCTCTCTCTGTTCTTATGTTCTCCCATCTCTCTCCTTCGCGGGAACGTTTTTGCAGTAAGACACGGCAAAAATAAAATCTCGATACGAGAAGTTCGTGGAGCTCGTAGAGCGGCAAATTAGCCTCAGAGTTTTTCGCGTTTTCGAGTCGAGCGCGCTCGGTCACGCGATACAGAGCGCTATATATAAGGGAGTAGGGTTCTCTCCCGCTCGTTTCGAAATTTAATTACAATTTTCTTCGGACGGTTTTTTTTTTATTCCACTCGCCGTTTCTTGCACTGGCGCGCTTTTGCGTCTCTCTGTTTCTCTCATTCTCTCTCTCCCTCTCTCTCTCTCTCTCTCTCTCTCTTTCACTCATTTTACGCTACGGACACGCGTGCATGCGTGGTGCGCGTTTTACGAGAAAAACGAGCGTGGGGAAATCGCGAGGAGAGTAGCTCGCGCGCACGCGGTAAGTCGTGGAAAGGAAAGGGGAGGGGGTGGGGCAATTGTCGAGGGACCACAATTGTCCGTCCGAGAATGCGGTTAAACTTCTCTCCGCGCGGATGCGGTTCGGCGAAGAGAGAGAAAGAGAGAGAGAGAGAGAGAGAGACGGGAAAAGAAACGAAGAAAATTATACAGAGGAATTCCCGAACGCGTATTCCGTTTAAAATTCGCACGAGTGAGCGAGCGAGAGAGTAATGAGGAAATGGAAAAAAAAGGGAGAGTCAAAGTCGGCAAAATCCAAAAGCCTCCCCCTACCCCCGGGGCGGGCTCGCGTCGCGTTTTGATTTACACGTGTTCGTGAATTAATGCGACTCCGATATATGCGCACACGCGCGCGCCCCTATATGAGCATTTATGAGCTCGCGGAATATGGCTCCCCTCGCCGCAATATTATACATATATAGACGTATAACCCCGGCATAGAGCACACACGTCTATATATATTTAGGTCGAGTTTTGCGCCAATTTGACGATCATTCGATGCGCGCTCGATAGGCAATTATCGATAAACACGCTATCAATTTATATCATTTATTTATACGACGATGCTGTATTAACCTTCGCGCAGGCTCCCCGAGAATGCATAATTGCATTGAACGTTACGCGATTTCGCTCACCTACAGCCCTACGCACGTCGATTAGCGTTTTCGTTCGACTTCGAAACCGGACGCTCCAGTTTCTCGTTGGCTCTCCGCGAGAGAGAAAAAAAATTCCGTACGTACCGCTGGCTAGTTCACCGTGAAAGCTATCGCGCGATCGGAGCGTAATTTTTTTTCTCCTCCTCGCTCGCTTTAACCCGACGCGTCTCGATCGATCGTCAATGACGTCATTACGTCTTACCCGCGAACCGATCGAATCAACGCTTTTATTTTCTTGTAAGCGCGTGCACCGATCGCCGCGACGAATAAACAAAAAGAAGCGGGCAGAAAAAAAAAATATTTACCCCGTATCGAGGCAAAAAGTTCCAAAGTGAGAGAGAGAGAGAGAGAGGAGTGATTAAAGCGTTTGGCATAAGCCGAAGAGTCTCGAGGGTTAATTAAAACCTCTCTAATTATTTATAAATAGTTGTTCCGCTTCCCCCAACCCCTGTCCCCTCCCATCCGCCCTTTTTTATGTATTTATTTTTTCTTAGATCTTTTTCTCCTCTCCGACTCTTTTTTTTCCATCCCTCTCTTGTTCGCGACAAAACGGCGACAATAAAGGCGCGAAAATCCGTCCGATTGGTGGAAAAGTGAGAATTCTCGTTCGGGATTGGTCGAGGGTATCGAGTCCGCGTGGAGTCGATTTTCCGTCTCTCTCGGGCCGAATGAGCGACCTCTGTTGCTCCCTCGCGTGTACTAACGCGGTCTCTCTCTTCCTCTCTCTTTCTCGTTCGCCGCCTACCTCCTTTGAGATGGAAGGGAATGGGGGAGGGGGGAGGGGGGTGCTCGGTCTACCAGCGCGTAATCTGTAAATCCTCGGCGAGGTACCCTAGAGGGGTGGGGAGGGGGGAGGATCGCGCCAGAAGAGAGAAGTCCGGTAAGTTGCTCGAGAACGGAATCCCGAACCCTTCTCTCGCACCCACCATCCTCCAAACCATCTCATACTACTTCACCCGCCAGAACTCCCGTTCCTTCTGTTCCTCATCCTCTTATACTTCTTCGGTGTCTCTCTCTCTCTCTCTTCCTGCCTCTCTGTCTTCTCACCACTACCACCCTAACCTTCTTCTGGAGATGCCTCTCTCGAACATTCTTCGCTCGATGCCGAGACTCGCCTCGTCTTTTCCCGAGAAGGAGCCACTTCTGCTCCTCTCTGTCTCCCTCGCTCTCTAATCTAGAGGGTTGTTGGCTGACTGGGAGGGTGGTGACGATGGTAAAAAGAGCCGGAGGGGGTGGAGTGTAGTCGATATAGGAGGAACTCGGAAGGGGGAGGAGGGGGGGGGGGTGGAGTTTCTTTCAACGCCCGATAAAAGCCTCGCCTCGCTGCCCAATATTGATTCGCGCTCTAATCTGCGGAGAGGTCTTTCCCTCTTCCTCTCCTCCCATCTTCTACGCCCCCCCCGCTCGCGTCCCCTCGGGCCACCCCAATTCTACACGACCAACTTTCTATACGCTCCTATCTCGCTTGTTCGCATCTCCTTTTTCAATCTCGTACTACTGGCGTCCTGCGGGGGTGAACGGGGATTCCAACCCCTGCGGGACTCGCCGACAAAATAAACCGTCGATATCCGCGGCATAAGCAATAACCTCTCGAGGAACCGAGAGGGAGGGTGGGGTTGATTCGAAACGTCGCGAGAAGAGAGACCAGTTTCTACTCTCAATGGGGGGTGTAGAGTAGACGTCGTAATTCAGTGGTTATGGTCAATAACCGAGTCAGCCATTCACCCCTCCCTCCCTCTCTCTTCCCCTTTCGATATCTCTCTTCCATTTTCGTTTTATCCTCTTGTTCACGCTATTACAGTTCTCCCTCGATTAACCCGTTCACCGGGATTTATCAATTTTCTCCGGGAGTTTCTTTTTTCTCCGTCCTTTTTCTCTTACTCGTAGCTTTTTTATCCCTCGAAACAAATTCGACGAAGGACCGGCAGGGAGCCGCGAAAAATAACGGCCCGGCTCGACGAGAGGATGAACGAAGTAAGCGAAGGGGCGGAAAAACGCGAACGCGAGGAAAACATCGAGCTTTTCCGGCTCTTTTCTTTCTTTTCCTCAAGGTCGCGTAGCTTGGAGTTTAGCGAACGATGAAAAATTCATTTCACTCCGCTTCGCCATTTTTCTTACCCAAAGAGCGAGGAAAAAGAGCGGAAGGGAAAATCTAATTCGAAAATCCTCGATCGAAGGAAAAATATCTCTTCGAGCGGTGAGATAATTACAGCGCGAGGGAACATTGTCTTGTGCGGATAACGGAGCTAAATGTATTAAAGCGAGTGTCGGTGAGTACACCGGGGTATGAAAAGGGACGAGGTGGAGCGAACGTATAGGACAAGTTGGCACAGCGCGGCACCTTCTCGCGCGCGCGCGCGCCACTATGGCTTTAATGGATGTAGTACATAACCGCAGAAGCGTGTAGTGGAAGATAGAGCGAGAGTGAGAGAGAAAGAGAGAGAGAGAGAGAGAGAGAGAGAGAGAGAGAGAGAAAGAGAGAGAAGGGGGAGTGACTATCGATGTCCGTACGTGTTTATACGCCCCTGGGCTCTTTAATCTCTAATAACACACACACGAGCGCACACAAACACGGCGTTCTACACCCCGGCTACGCCCCTGCCTCAAATCGGCTACATTATGTAAATCAAAATTTTTTTCCCCTCATTTTTTCCTGTGTCTCGTGTCTTTTTTATCACACATTCTTCCTTACTTTTCTCTCTCTGTCTCTCCTAGCTTTCTCTCTTCGTTTCTATCTGTCTTTTTTCTCTCCCTCTCTCTCACTCTCTCTCTTCATCCGCGAGAAACTACAAAACGCGATGTTACCTCGTACAAATCGCCCGGTATATAGATGAGTTACGTGCGATTACGAGGTGGCGGCTGTGGAAGGGGGAGGATGGGCGGGGGCCCCCTCGAGGAAGGTAGCCGTGTAAGCTGTAACGTTATTCCGCACGCAAGCCAACGAGCACGACTCGCCTTCGTACACACGCGAGAACGCTAAAGGTTTATCATTATACCTCAGCGCGACGTAATAAAATCTAATTAACCGCTATTACGATTCACGAGATCGCGATCTTTTTCCACCTCGCTATTTTTCGAATTATCGATATTGTCATTCTCCGACTTCTTCGTTTTTCAGTCTGTTTTATTCTCTTTTTCCTCCTCAAAATTCTACGCTTTGGCGATTTCGCGATAAAGGAAAATGAGGGGCAAAAAATGACGGGAAAAAAAATACGAGCGAGAGGACATTTCGACTTTATAGTCGAGGCGCACGCGACGTTGAAAATTTTTCACCCCCCTCCGCTCCCCCGGTGCACCCTTTTGTAACCCAGGATGGGCATGTGCGCCGGGGAGAGAAACGCAAACGCGGATGGAGGCAGGGGAAAAAAACGTACTCGAATAAATAGAAGGAAAAGGAACCCGCTGGTGTGTTGGATGTATCGAAATTCGATACCAGTCGGCTAGATTGTGTGTAAGCACACACGCACCACACACGTGCGGCTCGACAAAACACGCAAATATAATATGTATCAATATATATGTGTATATAGTATGCATATATATATACTTAGAAGATTCGAAGCACTCGAACGGGACCAGACTCGAGTTTCACTCGAGGACCTCTCGTTCTTTACTGTCGCACAAGGCCAATCCGGTGGATTCTTCCGACCGCCTGGATTGAGTTTTTTTAATCTCTTCAAATTTTAGAAATTGTTATGTCTAAAAATATCGCAGTATCGAACGCTGCAGACTGCTTAACTCTTCAAGATTAACTTAAAAGTTACTTCTCATAACTTTTTCTAATTTTAATTTACTATAAAATATTTCGTGACTTCCTATATAGCGATTTATTATTATTGTAAAAATGCCCTCTCGTTTCGCGTTCCAGGTGATTTTTGAAGGACCTTTTTTTCGTTCCTAGAAAACTGTCGATGGATTATCGGATTTCCTCGGTGGCGATTTATCGACTGTTCGAGATGTTTTTTCTCTCTCTCTCTTCTTCGAGGGGAGATAGGCGGATAAACGCGCATTGTCTCGAAAGGCAAAACGGCGAGGGCTGGCGTAGCGTGGGCGAGCAATCGCCCGGTTAGCGATCTTTATCGTGTTTCGCGCTGTCGCGATCGGTTCGCCGTGGCGATTTTCTCGCCCGCTACGAGTTCGTAAACCCGTCACCTGGTATTTTCTTCACTGTGTACGCTGCCTCGTTATATCGAACGGCGAAATGGATTTCACTTCCGGTCTTTGTGAATGTCTTCATTAGTTCTGCCTGTCGATGTTTAGCTCGCTGATTATTCCCCAGTTTGAAATTTTTAATATGGCCAAATAATTACAATTATTTCATGAAATTACAATTTCATGAAGATTTTTTTCAGATTTTAAAGAATTTTAAGTACAGTAATGACAGTGATAGAAGGAACTTCTGTTCAAATTTTGTTTTATGTGGACAGAGATTAAATTATTTCAACACGAGAGCCAGAAGAAACGAGATAAAACAGATAAAACGAGCTGATCTCGGGGGATCGCAACAAAATACCGGTTAGCTTCCTCGTATCGAAAAATTTTCAAGAACATCCCAAGGAAAAGTTAAATATAGCCGGAATAGATAACGAACTAATTACGCAGATAATTAAAGACGAGAGATAACCGATGAGATAGCGAGCAGAAACTTCCGAACGCGTCCGATCCCTTCGTCGTTTTCGCTTTCGTTCCGGCCGTTTCGGACGAGAAATTCCGTGGCCGGATAGTCGGGAATTTTCGAGTTTCGCGAATGTTGCGGTGAGAAACGGAAGGCGGGGTGGGAAGCGGGCTGGGTAGGATGTAAACTAGTAGGCTTACACGCTCGGCGGGGCCCATTAGGCTAACGCGCCGAGGTATTATTAAGTCAGCACCGTTCTCTCTCTCTCTTTCTCCCTCGCATGCTGGCACGCTCACAAGATAGTTATACGAACGACCTCACGCGTTCATAGATAATAATAACGCCGCGCATGTTCGTGGAAGAGCGAGAGGGAGAGAGAGAGAGAGAGAGAGAGAGAGAGGACTGGGATAATGCGAGAGAGTCGAGTGTGCGTGTTGTAACGATAAAACGGCACAATGACGCCGGGAAAATTCGCGACGACACGGTTTACGTTATAACCTTACCCCCTCGCCTCGTCCCGTTAATTAAACGTTTATCCGTCGAGGCGCGTAACGATCTCTCTCTCTCTCTCTCTCGCATTTTTTTTTTCGCGTGGAACTTTCCTAGACGGAGGAAAGAAAGGAGCGATCGAGTCGTAAAAATTAACGACGAGATATAATTGCGCGTTTTACGCCGGTTTGTCTGTGTCTATCGTACAGCAAATTGACGTTCGGTCGCGAATTTTTACGGCCGCTAATTGCGAAACGAAATATCTTCTCCTCTTATTCCTCTCGGCTCCTCTCGCTGTTTCTCCTCTCTCGTCCGAGTTTCCGGTCGTCGGACGCCGCGATTACATTCCGCGCTCGTAATCGGTAGCGACAGACTAAAAAAGAGAGGATGGGGGGAGAAAAAAAGAGGCATAAAATTCATAAACGTCGATAATTCGTGAAATCTCGTTACGGGGGAAGAGAGCGGCGAGTAAAAAGGAGAAACGATATCACGCACGAGCGGGTCGTTCGCGATACCGGGATCGTTTGCGCTACTTACGTATAATTATAATCTACTGGGTGACTCAGTTCGAGTTGCGTAATTCCGAGGTACTCCAGCTATTACGCGTCGAGATGAAAAAACGCGACGGAGCCTATCTAATCGGTTTGGTTTTCAATCGATTCGTAGTTCCGCGTTACGCTGAACCGAATGACCCTAATTGACTGCCTCTGTAACGTAATTAAAAACTGATGCATTGTGGAGGAGAGATCGAGACGATAATGTACGTGGAACTCTCTACATAATCATAACTCGCGTTGAACGATTAATTATTCAGAGAAAAAGCGGAATACAATGCGTTTGATAAAAAATAGTATCACGCGTTACACATTGTTTACTAACAGTATTTCTATTTTCTGCTACTTTATCTCTAGTTTTTCTTGATTATTTTCTATTCTTCTTTTAATATTTTTTAATATTATGTACTGCAATTATTTTTGATCTACTATTATTAAAAAAAAATAGCTAAATCCCATAATTATACACTAAATCAAAAATTTATTGAATCTACTTAGTATTTATACGTTCAAAAAATCTCAAGTAAATTCAACCAAACGTTCGTTTAAATTAAAGAAACTAATTTGCTAACCAATATTTCATACCAAGTAACGATTCATTTCATAAAACGAAATATTTATTTCTACATTTGCAAACAAACCAGCTCCACAAAATTTTTATTCCCAGTGCAGGAACTTCAGCAACACCCAGTATAAACATACACACCGTACGAGCGCGACGATCGATAAACGATCGCCACGTCGTGGTCATATTTGCGATATATCCGTGTCGTAACGCGCGTAAACGCTGCTCTCTGTGTGAAAGCGATCCTCCACGAGGTAGAA
>NCVS01000566.1:321342-347689 GCA_003055095.1 Goniozus legneri | reverse complement strand
GGCATGGTTAGTAGGTACGTACGTACATACTGCGAACGCGGCGAATGAGTAATTATTCGGCACGCATGCTCGATCGCATTAATAGTCCCTCTCGCTCCGGCTCACCGTGTTCAGCTTACAGGTGGCGGAACGCGAACGTGTAAGGGATGGCGAGGGGAGGGGGAGGGGGGAGGAGTTCTTGCGGTTTGCGGCTTACGGCTTACCTGAGAGAGTTGACCACTCTCTCTCTCTCCCTCTCTCTCTCTCTCTCACTCTCTAGTATATATATATATATATACGTTTTATCGCAGAGAACCGGCTTTATTAATCGCGCGTATTATATATCTATATCTGTATATACAGTACGAGAGCACGTCGATATTCGCGGCCAATTAAACGCCAAGCGCGTGACGGGTTCCTCCTCCCTCCCAGGCAGCTTTCCGGCCGGTTTGTAACCCCGTCGTAACGAGTAATCGTCGATCCGGACGATAAATCGCGGAATTTCGCTTTTCACCTCGCGTATTCGACACGCGCGAGGAGATTCTTCGCACAACTCTCGTACTCTCTCTAGCTCCTTCTCTCGCGCAATCGTTCGTGTATCTCTCGCATTTTAATTTCTCGTATTTTTTTTTTCGTTTTAATTATCCCCGACATTGTCATTACCGCACGTTTTTATCGAACGCTCCAACGAAATTATTATCCCGTGGATTTCTTTTTTTTTTGGAGAATTATCGCGTCGGGTGAAAGGAATTTTCTTCAATTTCGCGCGCGGTGAAAAATCATCGCGAGCCGTCATCGCACGCGGACGGGGATTGTGCAACACGTGGCGCGCACGGGAGATAATCGGCCTCTTTCTCTCTCTCTCTCTCTCTCTCTCCTGCTCTCTTGTTCGTTCGCTCGTATCTAATTAGCCGCTCGAGCGCGCACAGGTGGATTGAATTCCGTAGGTGTGCGAGAGCGTCGTCGGCATTTTCAGCCGTGGCAAATGCCCCCATTCTGCCGCGAATATATTTGTCGAGAGAAAAAAAGAATTTTTTTTTTCTCAACGGGTAAGAGATATTTCGCTATTAACGTGCCGAGGGTGGCGAGAGGAAAAAATTTTAATCGCCGACGAATGGACATTCTCGGGGTTGACTTTGTTACCCGCGAGGGGTAACAGTTTTCGGGTATTTTTCATTGCGATTTTCCGGCTCGCGAAGTTTATCCTTGCGAAATGAAGAATAGATTCGGTTTAATTCGGTACGAAAAGTATAATCGTCGCGTTATTCTCTCGGCGGCTTTGTATTCACCGGTTCCGATATTGTGAGCCCGACTGTGTGAACCTTTCAACGCCTGAAATACAAGCTCATGTACACGCACTCACCCCGGAGCCTAATTCACGATACCGCAAAACGACAAACGTCGACTGTTCGACGACATTAGCGAGTCGCGTTATACGACTGTTAGGGAACCGTGCTGAGTGAAAGAGCGAGCGGGAGAGAGAGAGAGAGAGAGAGAGAGAGAGAGAGAGAGAAAGTGTCGGAGTTGAAACGACAAGTATGGAGAAGGGGAGCGGGGCCTCGGGCGACGAGACGTTTCGGGATGGATTTATTTAAGGGCGTATATTCAGAGTTGGATACAAAAGCCACTGGGGGGTGACAAAGAGGGGTGTTGTCGGTGTAGCTCGCGTTAAACTAGACAAAGACGGAAACTCGACTGCCGGAGAGAGAAAGAGAGATAAGGGAAGACCGGAGTGATGTCAGGGTCGTCGAGAGACTCGAGAGCTTTATGGACCGACATCTGCGGCCACTGATCTCTCTCTCTCTCTCTCTCTCTCTCTCTCTCTCTCTCTCTCTCTCTTCTCGCTCACTCTTTCAACCCCCCAGCGTGTCGAAACGCTCAGATGGAGATCTGGTACGATTCGAAATACGTATAGTTGCAGCATAGTCGAGTAAGAGCTTCGAGAAGGGAGGAGACCTACCCTTCGACAGTAGACCGAAAGTGCTTCGAGGGCTCGCTAACTGGAAGTGAGGGCGCCGAATAGTAAAGCGCGTTGATAACTACACATTACATACACTGTGTTCTGGAAATAACTATAGAAATCAAGAATTTAAGAATTCTGAATATGCAATGTAGAAATAGAATTAAAAAAAATGTATTCAAAATAATATTATTAGTGAGATTTCTAACTGTTAACACTTTTTTTACTATTCTGTTTTTAATAATTTACACCTCCAACTTTTTTTTATCGATTTACAGACTTAGTCAGCGATTAGTCACAGAAAAGATAAGCCGATCGAACCGGGGATATTCCAAGATCTATTTGCGCTGCCAGAAACTTTCGATCACCCTGTATATTTACACAGACGCGGGTCTCGGTTTGTATCGCGTTTGTGCGAGTACGTGGAGGACCGCAGTGCGCGTCAAATCGACCGTTAAAAATGCTACGGGGCGGTGTAATTTCGTTAGCCGTTTTCTATAACCCACCCTCATGGTCCATTCTTCCACGCTGAGCGTGATTAGCGACACTCCTGTACGGTTGAACGCATCACGGTTTATCAACGCGAGACGAATCGCGATGAAATTTGTTAATTTCGATACACGAAAAGAAGAGAGAGAGAGGGGAAATAAGTAGGTAAAAAATTTGTAAACGGTCAACGAAAGGGAACGAGTGTTCGAAAAGGAGAAGCCCCGTTCCACACCTAGTCCCTCTTTTCTCTTCCCGAGTGACTCCTACTCGGATTACCTGACCGGCCGGATCCATAAATACTCTCATCCGTGTTAATTCCCCCGTGCCAAGAAGTGGCCTGACCAGAGAAGGAGGGAAGGAGAGAGAGAGGTAAGGTCGTTGGGGCACTACCGGTATTAACTGTGAGCACTGTTCCCCACTTCTCTCTTTCTGCCTTCCATCCTCGTTCGCTATTTCGTCTCTTCGACAAACCCGGTTACGACCTCACAGACGGACTCGCAGACTATCCCATATTAACGCGTCTCAGCCTTCTACATCTCTCTCTCTCTCTCTCTCTCTCTCTTTCTCTTTTTTCTCCTCTCCCCTTCTCTTATTCTTTCTTTTCTTTCTTTATTCTCTTTTTTTTCTACCTCTCTCGCTCCTCTCTCTTCCCCTCGTGCATGCGATACATCTTTCTGGCTCTCTCCGTTCGAGGTGGGGGATCATTTTCGTCGGCCTGTTCCGCAGGCCTTCGGCAATTTGTCCGACCGCTGTCGCGAGGATAAAACCCTCCGGAGTGTCTTACACTGTATATATATAACCTGCGCCTGTGTATTAACGGTATAAGATCAGCCACTGGCGTAGGAGACTCGTTAGGTACCTGGGGAATCCGATGAATTTACCCTCGCATTTTTCTGGAAAGTTTGACCCTACTTTATCGCCCTGCCCGCTAAATGGCCTACCCTATTTAATCGGATCTCAAAGAAGAAAGCGATACCAAAACATAATGATCGTCGATAATCGCAGTTGAATGGTCATTGCGCTATACCTGCGTTGGGGCAGATTAGGAAAGTACTAAGTACTCACATTTTTCATGGTACTCCAACGTAGGAATTCTGTAAGAAGAAACATAATTTTTGTTAAACTATGAATTAACAATATTAATATTATTTTATTGAACTTGCGTTAAGAGCAAATTAAAAAAGTACTAAGTACTCACATTTTTTCGAGTACTCCAATGTAGAAATTTTGTGAAGAGAAACATAATTTTAGTAAAACTATGAATCAAAAACATTACTATTTTTAGTATTATTATAATCGATTCCGACGGTAAGAGCCGTTATTCATCGTACACATCGTGCGAAAACACCACCTTAGGCATTTTCGTGTTTCCGTAAATTACAGCGAGCTAAAATAGCGAAATTCGATCGCACCAATCCTATTATTACATCCAACCACCGCTATTCATTCATATCCCCGAATAAAACGTTCTCGAACCTCGTACACCGTAGGATCTATTGACGGAGGCGAGAATTTCATCTGTATTGTTGTTCGTCCCACCCCTTGGAAAAAATTCGGAATCATCTCGAAGGTCGAACGTGCCGGCCATTCTTTCCGCGGCGTATTTTGCAATCGTCCCTCTTTTCACCCCCTCTACCTTTTTCGGAAATTCGATCCGGGCCCGGGGGGAGATACTGGCGAGCATATATGTATAGCGTACACACAAACGACAAGGGGGGGGGGGGCATAATACGGAACCGGAGAACCCTTGTTGCGTCCGAAGGGATTCCCCGAATCTCGGTTTCGTAACCTTCGAAGAGTGAAAAGGGGCGAGAGAGAGAGAGAGAGAGAGAGAGTGGAAGGGGGAGTCGATATAGCGTGTCGCGTTTAATAGCGACCGAACGAACCCGTAGGGGGGCGTGATGTTTACCGCCTTTTACGCTCGTTATACGATTTTTTTTAACGCGATCGATTCGCGCGAACGAGATCGTAAAAAAAAGGGGTGCCCCCGGTATTCACCCCTCCCCCGCACGCTTTTTATTTCAATCGCGCGATGTTACGGAAGAGACGGCGAATTGATGAACGAATTTATTGTCCATCATCCGTCGCCCTTTTAACCTCCTCCTATTCTCGTTTCGCATCGAAAAAGGGGGAGAGAGAAATTGGCCGAGCGGATTTCAAGATTTCCGTGGCTCGTAGTGAAGTTCGGCTGCGCGTAACGCGCGCCCCTCGTGCGGGCTCGATCGAGTGTGTCGGCGATGATGGGATGTAAAGTTGGCGGTATTTGTACGTATAAAATGTACGGTAACACCCCTTGCGTTTTGTGTCAATGCGTCACTTTCTTGTGAAGAATTAAATTTACTCATTATATACTACTCAAAATTTAAAGGGACGCTCGTCATTTTTAAATATTTATATGATAACTAATAAATATTGAATTGTATCGAACAGCTGATCGTCTTACAGAGAAAGTTTTGAGTTTTTGAATATTTACTCGATCTATTAAATTCAATCGTTTTCAGCTGAGATTAACTACATTGTTCGATAAATCCTGTTTGTTAATTTTCATTTGTGATGTTCCATTTTCCGTCAGAAAAATCATGAATTTGTTTAGTTTTGGGCGCATCAAGTGACTTAACCTCTTAAAACCTTTCATTAAAAAAACAAGCGAGTGGAAGCTATCCAAAATACACGAATTCACGTTAGTCCAGCCAACGTAGATCCCGAACGTACACAGATTTTATGTGCGTACACGAACGCGCAGCGGAATGGCCGATTCGCGCCTACATTTTCGCGCCCTCGCGGGTAGCACCGGGGCGCGTACAAAGTGGCGGTCGAACGCCGAGCGGCGAGATAGAGTAGCGGTATCCCGATGCACTCAGGCCAATTACGATTGATTAAACCCGCCCCTAACTCACCCCCCACCCCCCTCGGTTCCCCGACGATTTTCCATTTATCCCGCTCCGGTCCGTCGAATCAATTCCGGAGTCCATTCTCGTACCCCGGGAAGGAACCGGCGCGTTCCTAGAAAGAAGAAGAAAAAAAAGAATACGTCTCCGACGGTGCGAAGACGGTAGCCGCGAGTTGAGAGCATCGGTTGTGGTTAACCGCGACCACGGCGACTGGTTCTCTCTCCGTCTCTCTTTCTCTCGTCCCGTTAGGCGCGTCTGCCCTCTCGCTCGCTCGGACGCGCGTGTACGCCTTCGGTGAGCACCGAGCCGCGCCGAGGACACGTATACACCGAGGCTCTGGGTTAGCGACGAAGGGCGGGGGTAAAAGAGGGAGAGAACACACGGTAGAACACGCAAACCCGGTACAGGGGCGCGCGCGCGCGAACTCCGCCGCCGAGTCGTGGCGGCTGGTATAGCGGCCGCTCGCTTGGCCGAAATGGCCTGGAGGGGGCGGAGGGGGAGGAGGAGGGAGAGTCGGGCTATCCGCATAAACCGCAGCCGACCGAGCGCGACCGACAGCTTCGCCAACACTCGCCTCCACCTTCTTACACACACGCGCGACTGTATACACCCGACTGTATATACACACGGGTATTTCTTTATACAGTGTGTATATGTTTCTTAGCGTATACGTTCGAGTAGAGATAAAGAGACGAGGCGAGGGAAAATAATACGGGACGCGATAAACAGTGACGTCACGTATTTATTTCATTACGAACCCCTTTTACCCGACGCTTTTCCTGTATCCGTCTCTCTCTCTCTCTCTCTCTCTCTCGCTCGAAACCCTCGGCTTCGGGGAAGAGTATAAGTCGCGTACGTGCACACTCGCGTCGGGGTAAATACGAAAATAAAAAGGAGGAAAAAAAATACTCGGCGTGTATATGCGGGTTGGCGTGGTATAGAGTTCCGCGAAGCATGACAATGGCGGGGTGGGAAGGGGGCGCGGTTTTTCTAATCCTATCGCTCCCTCGCTTTTTCTCTCGCTCGCTCGCTCCGCTTTTGGATTAAGGGGTAAAAAGAGAGGAAGAGAGTGCCGGTGGCTGAGAGGAAGTTGGAGGGAGAGGAGAGAAAGAACGAGTGGGCTCCAGGTAATGGGATCGACGTTTCGTTATGTTACTTTTCCATTCTCATCCTCGGCCTCTATCCTATACTCCGCCAGTCTGTCTGTTTCTCTCTCTCGCTCTCTCTTCTCTCTTTCTCTCTCACCCACCCTACCATTCCAACCTACTCCATCTCGCGACTGCCACGACCGCGCCAGGCCTTTGGTGTCTCGGTTCGTAGTATCCATCCCACAGTGTCCAACCTCATCCTCTAGTTTACCCTCGCTTCTCTCTCTCTCTCTCTCTCTCTCTCTTCTTCCACCTCTTCAGTACTTTCTCTCTCTCTCTCTCTCTCCTGCCTCTCTCGTTCCATGTTTTTCCTCGTGTAGCCCCCTATTTTTCATGTTTCGCTGCGGCTTCGCGTAGCACCTTCATTCCCCGTATAGGGTACCTGGAACGGTTGGGTAGCGAGAGATAGAGCGAGTGGGATATAGATACGCCGGGACGTAGGAGCGAGCGAGACGGAGAATTGTCGACGTCGAGTTGCCCGAGTCCGCGCGGACTGAACGTTCGTACGTCAGGAGCGCCGAGTGGAGCGTTTCCCGAGCTACTACTGGTGGAAAACGGAGCTGCATGAGTCACTCGTCGGCCTCGAAAGCGTTTCCGTGGCTCTCGTTGGTCAAGTGCCGCTAAAGCAGCGCTCTCATTAGTCGACGAGCCGCCGAGCTCGGAGCGAGTCCGCGCGGATCGAGAGAACCCCAGGTTCCTTTACGAGGCGAGCCTGTACGATAGCGGCAATCAAGTAGGAAACTGCTTGGGACTGTGTGCCGCGCGATATTCACATAGGGGTTGTCCCCCCCCCCTCCCCCTCCCAACCGGGCCCATCTCGTCCAACTACCACCAATACGGTATCTCGGCATTTCGCGCGCGGAGAAGAGACTCGCGTTTGTGTGTATATATAGATATATATATATATATATATATATATATGCGCGCGCGTACGGTTCCATACACTGTCTTCCTCTTTCCATTTCTCTCCCTCTCGTGTTCGCGTCAACCCTCCACACAGTACCAACCCGCACCCCTCTCCTTTCGCGTTTCGCCTCGCTTTATACGGCTATATAGGGGTTGGGAAAACGGGCGGAGAGGCGCCATATTTGCGGTGGTGTGGGAAGTGAGGGAAATCACGAGTGGCGAGAGAGAGAAAGAGAGAGAGAGAGAGTTCTAGCAACCTAGTTGACGAGTGGAGGGGTTGACGCGAGAGAGAGAGAGAGATAGCGGAGGGTAGAAAGGAGAAAGAGGGAACGGAGTGAGTTTATGCGGACATCCGTGTCAGCCCCGGTGACGGCCATTTTGCGAAAAACTTTCGATTTGTTTGCACACGCCGAGCGAATCATGAGCGAGAGAGATAGAGAGAGGAAGAGTAATACCTACGTGTATGCACGGCACGCCGTTGTTGGCCGCTCTCGTCCTACCGTTTTTCCACCCCCCTCTCCCTCTCTCCACCCTTCCACACCATCCGGTGGGGGTTGAATTTCGCGCGCAAAAAAACTACGGATTTATTATTATCGTCGAAACGCCCTCCCCGTCCGGTAACGCCAGCAATTACGGCGAGATTAGGAGTCCGTTTCGAAAACGTTATAATCCCAAATCTTCTCTCGTCGGCAGGGACTCGAGAATGCGGACGTATTTTCGTGAAGCCCGTACGCGTTGGTATATATGCGCGCGCTTATACAGCTACGTGCGTGTGTAACCGAACGCACACGCATGGCCGGCGCATATATATGCGTACTTGTGTATACAGTCGATTCTACGGATCGGCAAAAATAATATTTATACACGATCGCGTCGGCGCGTTCGTTATCGCCGATAACGGAAGGAGAGAATGAAGCGCGGAGAGCGAGATGGCGAGACGGCCGAGAGAGAGACGGGAAGAAAAAATACCGAGAAGAGCGAGGCTTAATCAACGTCGATAAATGAACTCGTCGTGCCTTCTCTATGTGTACACACGTATACGTTATAATACGTATATTTTAGAAATAACATCTGCCCCCGCGCACTTTAAATAGCGTGCAAATAAAATGCTCGCGAGTTAAACACAAAACCGCTTGTAATTTATCGCTCGATTTTGATATTCCGTACTTTGTCGTATCTTCCCTCCCCTCTCCCCCTACACCACCTCTAGCACTCGGAATAAATAGGAACAAAAAATGGTTCTGAACGATTTACGAATTTTTTTATTCCAACCCAAATATCGGTCGCTAAAGCATTTCGCGCGAACTCGTAACCTAAAATTACGGACGCGAGCTTATTTTGTCACAATTGGAAATCGTTTTTTAATTTTTTTTTGACCAGCGGAAGCTCGCTTTTTTTGTCGACCCAGTCCCCGCTTATTTACCTCTCGAAAATCCAAACTGAAACCGACCACGGGAAGGAAATAAAAAGTGCGTATTTATACGTATTCTATAATGCATTTGTTAAGTTAGGTTATGTCGTACACACGTCTTATAGGTTATGTGTGTATAGACGCTAGAACGACAGGTGCTTCGAGAACGAGAAATGGAGCAGGCGAGAGTGAGCTAGAGCGGGAGCGAGAAAGATGGATAGATCGTACCGACATTTTAACGAGCCGTGATTTTCGTGCTCGCCTTTTCAAGACCCTTACGTAACGCGACTTAATTGTGAAGGAGCTATCGCGCCGGTTAATACGTTCGCTCGACGCTATAGAGCGCGAGAGGGGAGTGAAGAAAGAGAGGGGGGACGACATTCGATGGGGTGCTTGGCGGGACTAACTGCGCGAGTCGTGAGGAAAGTGGCGCGGGGGTTGCGGAGAGGAGGGCGAGGAGTAGGGGACGACAGGGAAAGGCCGATCGTTGGTGGGGATATTTCACTCCCCCCCTCGACCCTCCCCACGAGCGGCACCAGCGCTCCAATACCCCCCCCTCCACGGGAGTTCGTCAGTCGTCTCGAGGCCGTTGTAGTGTGTGGTGCGCACGCTCTTTAGCGTACGCTCGACCAGCAAAAAGTTCTTTCTCAAACGATCCGCTCGTTTTTATTTCCTTGTTTCGTTTATTTTGCCCTTTTATTCGAACTAAAAAGTTGTATTTTTAGTCCCTCCGCTCGACTCCCCCCTTCCTCGCTCTCCCCTGATCGAACGATCGAGGATTATTTTATTCGTTTCTCACTACGCATGGATAATCGTGGTGAAATTAGTTCTCTTTCATACTCCGGTGCTCGACGAGCGAGCCTCAGGTGTCTACGTGTGTGTGTGTGTACGATCTAGTGGCAAACATAACCTAGAAAATTTTTGGAGTAGCTACCTTGTAAACAAGCCGACAGTGTCTCCCTACGGTGCGTGTTTTAGTGATGGTGTAATGCAATTATTCGTAAGGAGGAAGTTTTTACAGTGATCGACATCGAGATCGCGACGATTGTTCAGTGATCGTTGCGAAATCGCAGTGGATATACGCAGCTCGTAACGACGCGGTACTCAACGGATTGTTCGTACTCAACGGTTTCAATTCGTTCCGCTGGTACGGCAGGTATCTACCTTACCGACCGACTCTCGTGCGTCGAAGGCGCGTTCTCGAACGTAACAAGTACGAGCCACGCCACGTTCTTTCGCGTTCAATCGGCTAGACGCGAAAGAAAAAATATCGCGCTCCTAGTAGTACTCTCGTAAAACCGATTTCTTCAAAATCGCGAAGTGCCAAGTGAGTCCCATTGTCGTCGAGGGATAAAAAACAAGCGGTAACCAACCCGAAGTACGACAAAAACGACGCCGATGGATCGATTTGGAGCTCCTGACGAAAACCGACAGTTCGATCGGCGGATACGATCGTTTTTTTCGTAGCGTTTTTCAACGAATTTTTTTTCGTCCCCTTTCTCTTTCGTTGGTATCGTCGATTTTTGTATCCACCTATAGAGTAAGACTGTTTTTTCATGCCCGATATCTGGCTATGACGTCGATCGTTCGGATCGTCTGAAGGTGCACGAAGGAAATTCGGAGATCGAGAGATTAATCGGGTATTTGATCGCGTCGATAAAAATTGATATATCTATATATCAAGCAAAATGTATCCAAGTGCCGGAATAAACGCCGCAGCGGTGGCCGTTGCAGCAGCCAGACACCCGGTGAGTAAATACCAGTCTTCCTTTTATTTTCTCCCTCGAAAATTCGAGAATCAAAGAGGAATTTTTCCCACAAGTGGGACTCGGGGCGAGCGCCAAAACTTGGCTAGTTCTCGCTGTCAAAGTTTTCGTCTATTCGCCGAAAATTACCGGCGCGGGTTTTCTCGCTCATCGAGCGGCCAAGTTGTGATTTACGGGCGCGATTTACACAGTTGTTAACCTCGTTAACCTTGCCTCTCCTCTCGAATGCATTTGCGAGCCGGCAGGGAGCTTTGCGCGCAATCGGAGATAAAAATTTTTTTTCGCGTAACGGAACGAGAAATACGCGAACGCGTCTCCCGTCACGATCCGTCGTTTCGACGATTATCGATTTGGAGCTTTCGGGAGATTATCGGTGGAAAAATTTTTCTTAGAAATCGTTTTTGAAATTTCGGAGCGTCGTGGCGAACACGTGCAAGTGCTCGGAGCGTCCCGCGCACGCTCGTCGACTGTAATGCACGCGCTTGATATTATAAGAGCGTGTGTGTGCGTGTGGCCCGTGTGACACGTGCCCATCGGGTTAGTAGGCGCACGTGTTTGCACGCACACACATACACAAACACACGCACACCGGAGGTTAGGAGGCCGATGGATCGTCATATGTAAACACGGCTATCATCTCCTATCTACATGATCTCGAAGCGGGAATAAATCAGCGGGGACAAAAAACCTCTTGCAATTTTCCCCGAAAAATTGACATCCGAGACGAAACCTTTCCTAAGAAAAAAATCCCTAAAACCAGTTTTTGAAAAACTATGAGAAAATGAGACACAGATTTTGAAATGAAAATAAATTAGCGGGCAATTTTCTTCCAGGAAATTTTCTTTTGAAATTTCGGTTTTAGAAAAACTCGAAAAAAAATCACTCATGCAATTTCATCTGAGAAAAGCCAGACGTCGAGTTTTCCTTTGGAATTTTCGAAAAGGGTCTCAACGGTTTTCCAAAAATTTCTGGAGAGGGAAAAGCGAAACACGAGTAGGAGAGAGAGAGGGAGAGGAAAAGAGCAGGGAAGCGAGCCGGAACAACGAAAGCTGCTCCTTCGGGTATAAAACGCCCCTAATAACAGGCGTCACGCCGTGTACCGGATGTGGCCCGACGATATTGTAGTTAGACGTACCACCCCTCCCACCTTCCCCCCTCCACCGAAAGACAAATTATTCTCGGAAAGAGTGCCTCTCTGTCGTGCTCATTCGCAACGAAATGACAACATTGAAAGGGTGGGCGTGTGCGTAGTCGGTCATTACGTTGTACGAGCACGAAAAAGGTGGAAGTGGACCGTGAGAGGGGGCGGGGAGGGGGGAGGTAGAGTTGACGCACTCGGTCGCTTAATCGCGTTCGCGCGTTATATATTCGGACGAGATATCGTGTCGGAATTAATTGCAAATGTCGAATGAGTGTGTGAGAAAAAAAAGGTAAAGGTGAATTATTTTTCACCTCTCTGTCTCTCCTGCGTCCCTTCTCGTCTAGCTCGTTCGCTCTCTCCCTTGCGTATTTCACCGATCGTGTAAATCTCGTTATTGTGTAATTACGGAATTTAAATTAATGTTCATATACACCGAGCGAGGTTCATTCGAGCGTGGCGTGTTCGCCTCTAACGCAAATACAAGAGTCCCCCAAAAATTATTATCTCTCGAGTGTTGTTTTTTTTATTACTCGTTTCTCTCTCTCTCTCGCTCTCTTTCGAGTTTTTTGCGTTATCGATCTCGCAACACGACGAATCGAGAATATACACAAGATCGTAGGGGGTAGTATTATCTTAATCGGCAATTAAGCGGCATCGATAATCCCCACTCTCCTCTCCTTTCTCTATCTTTCGTATTCGTCATGCTGGAATTGATCATTGGACGAGAAATTGACGTACGAGTTGGATTTTTTTCGTATTTTTTTTTTCATCGTCATTTACACTACTCTCTCTCTCTCTCTCTCTCTCTCTCTCGATACATTCGGCAAATATTGATACGCGCGTAATCGGTTTCGTTTGGCCGCGGCTGTTTATTGTCGAAATATAATACAAAGAGACAGACAAAGAGAGACGAAAATGAAAATCCCCCAGGCCGAAATCCGAGTGAGAATTTCATTACGCAGCTGTAAAAACTTCTCCTTCGTTTTTTTTTTTCATCCAATGAATCGACACTTTGTTCTCTAAAATTCCACTCGAGGCTCGGGCGTCTTCGGCCGTACTCGGGCGAAATTACAGCGCGGTGCTCGTAAAACGCGGATATCGCGACGATACATCTCACGGCGGTGGCCCGTCCGTTTATGCTGATACGGCCGGTAAATTTCACGCATTATACGTCCATTATGCGTTTCCTGAGTAGTTTGCGGGATGAGAGGAGAGAGGGAGCGATTAGAGTCCTCCCGTCTCGCTCGTAATTACACGTCCGTGACGCGGGCCACGGGATTGTTTTAATTTCTATTTTCCTCGCTCGCGTCACTTTCACTCGTCGACTCGAGTGTATCAACACACACACGCACGCACGCACGCACACACACACACACACAGCTGAGCGGCTCGAGCGATCTTATCGTCCTCCCCTTTCCCTCCGCTCTTTCCTCGCCTCCCTCCCACCCGACTGATGTCTGTATTTATGTTCGAAAGATCGATGCTCGCGCGTACGTACACGGGGGAAAATTCAGTGTAATTTGTACGCGTCGTCGAGACGTGTAAATAAGAAACTCGTTTCATTTTTTTTTCTCGCCTCTTGTTTTTCCGGGTCTCGTTCCTAATTCAGTGCTCGAGCGAGTGACGGGTATTCTACATCGACGGCGTTATTAAGAATGAGATTTCTCGATGATATAATTGAAACGTTATTCGTGTTTTATTAAGTCTCGCCAGGGGTGGATTTTGAGGGGTTGCAAGGGAAGATCTGATTCAAATCCTCGTGATCCAGAAGTTTTCCAGATTTTTGAAAAATAATTTCGTTGAATATCTTTTAATATAAAATTTATTTTTCGTAATTATTCAGAGCACACTGTTTTGTTTATTATAATTTAAAAAAGACTGTGCTAACTGTATCGGTACGAAGATGCGTCGCTAGTCAGCTCTATTTAAAATTTCGTTCAAACTTTCTAAAATTTTGAAAAAGCCTAGAAGCACCCGATACACCGCTCGTTACGTGGAAATCATGCGACAAAGGAAAAACGCAGGTGTCGGACGAAAAAAAAGCGCTGGAGAAAAATCGTAATCACTTTGGGATGGAACGGAGGCACCAGCAGACAGACGGCTAACGCCTCCCTTCTTCCGTCCTTCCCACTTTTCGCTACCCCAACCTCTCGGCTCCGTGAGAGAACTAATCCCAGCTCGAAACTGGCACAACAATGGATAGAAAAACGCACTCCCCTCGAGCCCGTATTACACGAAAATACGGTCGGTACGCGAGCGGGAAAATTGGGTGGAGAAAGAACGACGCAAGAGAAAGAAAGACAGAGATGTAAAAAAAAAAAATGAACTGTGACTACCTCCCGACCAATTTACGATTTTTCCACTCGCTATATCCGATCGATAAAAGAGCACCAGTCTATTTCCGCGAGTCGCACTAAAATTTCATCGTATCGCTCGTAAATTTTCCGAGCGGGGGGAGAGGAGGGGGACTAATCGATAATCGTAAGAACCGGCGGATCGATTCCGCGAGAAAGAGGTGGAAAACTACCGAGATCGCGTAATCGCGAATAGAAGTTGGGATGGGAGGGGTACCGAAATTTATCGACTCGAAAATCGTTAAAACCCCGTCGCGTTAAATGGCGAATTTGCACGCGACGGATTGGCGGATTGGTCCGGGGACGATCGCCCGATGCAAAACGATGAAAATTATTCGCCGTTAATGGGAAGACGAGCATCGACTGCGGATAAATTTTCCCCCGGCGAGAGCCCCGCGAGTACGTGTACGTGTATGTACCTTGGTATGTAGGATGGTGTGCGAGCGAGCGCGCAAAACCGGCCATTAAAGGCAGTTATATTGCGGCTTGCGCGCACGGGAATAATTGAGTTTATTATCCTACCGAGCTCGCGCTTTATCCTACCCCCACTACCGATTCGCCCCACGGCGCGTATATTCCGCTTCCACTTTCCCCTCAGCGGGCTTCGTTATCCACCCCCTTTTTGTATTTACCTTGCGAATCATCCCTCTCCCAAACCCGATTATCCGAAATCTTCGATCGAGAGTGCGTTCCTATTTTTCTCTCTCCCTACTTAGAGGGTGGCCGAATTAACGTTTAACGTATTAGAGAAACGACGGGGCATACAGATGGTTAATTACTAGTTTCGTTGGGGCGTCGGCGGGACTCGCGCACCGGGTCAAGGGTGTGTTTTTGCTCGTGTGCCGTTGTCGGTAGGAGGGGGACCCCCTGGAGGTGTACGTATGTCGGGATCGAGATTAAAGAGGGGTCCGGATAATTCGATGCTCACGGTAACTAGAGGAGGAATGATTTTCGTCCCGGGGGTGCGTATTTTTCGTAATGAGCGGTTCGCGACGGGTGCTGTTTTCTCGATTGGGTCTTGGGAAATTCGATTACCCGTGCGATTGCGCGAGCGGAATGCAAATTACGATCGGAGTGGATTTTACGTTTTTCGAGTCGAGCGAGAATCCACGTAAAAAAGAAATATTCGTATGTTATTTTTAATTTATAAAATAAAATAAAAAAAATTAGCAATTGTAATAATACACTTCTCAAAACAATTAAGAGGACAGCTGTTTTTCAAAAGGCTAACGATGATCAAATCAAAAGAAATATTTCAAAATTTGAATCTTCATCGAGACAATCTCTGCTCGATTTACTTTAATCATCTCTAGCTGAATCATATTCATTTGGAAATGATGAGTGTCCCTTCAATTCTTCCGAGTAGTAATAATAGTAATTTCGAGCACTACTGTATATCGGCTTTCATCCGTTGAACATTTATTCGGGGATAATCTTCGCGTCCGCGGATTCTATCGAGCAAATTTTCGATTGTTACCCCGGTCTATCCCGCTCTACCCAATTTTCCGACGATCTGTTGGCTTCGGTGGACGTAGGGAGGGCGAGATCGTATTTCGCCACGATTCCACGCGCGGTACCGCCTCGTAAATGACGTATAACGGGATTATCGTGATAAAAAAGGTGAACGAGTGAGAGAGAGAGAGAAAAAGGGAGAGTCTGGTGGAAGAAAGAGAGGTAAAATTTCATTTCGCCGTTCCGGCATGTCGATATGGCGGTACCGCGTTGTCGAGGGGTTGAGGTACGACCCCCGTAGGGGTTGAAGAGCCCGTGGGGGGTCGAAGAGTGGCATTGTCGTAAGTGTCGTTCCGGTTCGATCCCGACTCACCCCTATATCTCCTAACAGTGTATACATATATACACACATGTGCGTTTTCCGACCCCTCCGGCAACTCCCCCCTACCCCAGCCCCATTTTTATCGGTTCGGTTTGGCGATAATTGTAACATATTCACCCCTCGGCTACTCCTCCCCTCCCCCGTCGCGCTCAATCTCTAAATCTATCTCTTCTTCACCTAAAATTCATCCCCCTATCTCTTTCTCTCTCAATCTCGTTTTTTTCTCTCTCCCCCTCCCTCTCCTCACGCTCTCCGGAGGGTTCGACGAGCTGGAAAGAACGACGGTAATATCGTTGTCCGTAGGGGCGAAGCACCGGGGGACGAGCGAGGGTTGGGATATTTGGTCTCCGTGTGCGCTGTGTGTATACGCGAGCGCGTGTGCGCCGAGTCAAAGAGCGAAAAACACGAGAGATAGATGGCGAAGAGGAGAGAGAGGGGACATAACTGTTATACGAGAGCCAGGCTTCGAATCGCAGTTTAATCGAATATTTTATTGCTCTTTCCGAACCGCTGCTCCTATATCAATATACGTGTTCGTTCACCGTACACATCCGGTATTTTTGACCTCTTTTCCTCTCCCATTCTATCTCTCTTCTCTCCTCTCTCTCTCTCTCTCTCTCTCTCTTTCTCTCTCTCTGGTTTCACCATCGAATCGAGAAAAAACGATAGTTTTTCCAGCGAGTCGAAAGAAAAAACGATAATTTTGCCAGAGGAAAAAAACCGATAGTTTTTCCGTGTTTCGTCTAGAGTGAAATGGAGAGGAAGGAGAAAGATAAATAAAAACTGTAGAATCTCCGTTCCGCAGCGCGAGAAAAGAAAAATACGGTACTAAATGGCTCAAGGGGGGATGAAGGGGGTTGATGGCGAACGAGTAGACGAGTTTATGACTGTAACAGATTAGGTGACCGAATGGGGTTGCTGATTCTGCAACTTCCACCCTTCTCTCGTAGTAGTCGTTTCTTTCTCTCACCCCTCGTGTCTCGTCCCCACCCCTCCCCCCTGGCCCCTTCCCATCCACCACTTCAGCAGAACTCTCGCTCGCTTCCTATTATAGTCGGTGCTTTTGTTGTCGCTTCGCACGAGCTTTTGTCGGCAGACTCACCCCCTCTTGACGATGAGGGGTGAGTTGGAGTGAGAAAGAGAGAGAGAGAGAGAGAGAGAGAGAGAGAGAGAGAGAGAGAGAGAGAGAGAGAGAGCGGACGGAAATTTTCTCCGGGGGCTCCGAGACCTTTTATCTCTCGTGCTTTTTCGCGGTGAGGTTAATGGTGGTCGGGAGAGTGGAAGAGAGGGCATGTAGTGACAGTCGAAAGAGGGGGGGGGGGGATATTCGGAAAGGGGAGGCCAGTGGAAGTCGGAGCACGAACTTTGGCCCGGTAATTACCTGGTCTACTCGAGGTACGTTCTCTCTTTCTTCCCTTTATCTTTCTCCAATCCCCACCCTTCCCTTCGGTTTGCTCGATTTTTTCCTCTCTCGCCACGTCCTGCTCATTTCTTTCCTTTTTTTATTCATTTCCCTGCTCCCTCGTCTCCTCCTCTCGTCATCCGAGCTTTTGTTTTGCGGTAACAAGGTCTGTCTCACTTTCTCCATACCTCGACAAGACCATTTAAATTAATATTTTTTTTTCTCCATCTCGCGCTAACCAGAGTCCTCAATTTTTCCATTACGAATTTTCGCGTTTTCTTTGAGCGAGAAATCTCTTCTCGAGTCGGACGGGGGCGGCGGGCGGGGAGAGAGTATAGACAATGTTTTTTCATCGGTGTGTATGTATATATATACGTTGTGCGACAACGCGCGGTCATGCATTATTTACGAAGCGGTGCGCCAGCTCAATATGGCGGATGGCACATACCACGTGGTCTACGTATACATATATACATATATACGCGCGTGTATACACAGAGGTTATACGTACACACAGGGAAATCAAAATGCATTGCTTATGCAAATTTCCAACGGCTCGGGGTAGGTGTATACATGTATATATATATATATATATATATATATATATTTACCTCGCGTACGCGTAATATGCGAGAGCTGAATTCGACAGTTGGGATGGGGATGCTCACAGTTTGACGACGTCGAGCTCTCGCGTGGGGTTTGGCGAGAGAGCGAGGGGTGGAATATAACTGTAATGATCAATAACGTCTTACCGCCTCCTATATCGTCTGCGAGTATTTCACGGTAAATCTTGAAACGCATTGTCTTCCCCGGTGTATCAGCCTGCGGAGGGGTTGAAGGGGACCGCGAGCAGGCTGAGTTCTCGCTATCGCGACGCACCATAATTTCCGTGTTCGCGAACGGAGAAAGCGTTTCCCAGTTTCTCTCCCTACTCGTCTAGTTCTATTAATAATCCGTTTGTGTTAGCTCGTTCGCTTACTCAGCCTGCGAGTACATAATGATCGCAAGCGATAAAATAAAGCGCTTCAATTTAGCCAGCGTTGCAATTTTTTTAGCCTCGAAAGATTTTAATTCGAGCGATTGTTAAAACGTACATTCACCTCAGTCGAAAGCTTTCCTTCATATGTGAAATGTTCTGGTAATTTTTCACTGTATATTTGTATTTTATTGTAGTTCTTTTTTGTGTTACATTATTGCTTATTATTTGTCAATTATTCGGAATGTGAGAGAAATGTACAATAGAAATGAATTTTTCGAAGGATTATATGTAACTGAAGTTTCCATCGTTGGAGTCCAAATTTCGAAAAAAATTTTTTTCGCAAAACAAGTTCACATATCTTTTTAAAATAAACTTTAACAACGTAAAAACACATTTATGAAATAATTTTTGGCCATTTTTGATCAAGTTGGCTATCCGTGTCCAACTTGGTCAAAAATGACCAACTTGGACAAAAATGACCAACTTGGTAAAAAATGACAAAAACTTATTTCATAAATATGTTTATCCGTTGTTAAAGCGTATTTTAAAAAGATATGTGAAGATATGTGATGTGTTTTGCGAAAAAAAATTTTTCAAAATATCGTTGGATTCCAACGATGGAAACTTCAGATACATAGGATTATTTAGAATTTATTTTTCAAAGGGGTGAAAATTTTTTCACCGTTCGAGTCAATCGGAACGTTACGAAAGAGAGAGAGAGAGTTGTACGCGCTTCGGGTACGGCCGCGGTCTGCGCGACTGGGTGTTTTCGAGGGTGGTGGTTGGTGGTGGTAGGGGGTGAGTTGAACAAGTCAGGGGGTGGCTCGGAGCGCGCGGCGGTTTTGGAATCGGCGCCTGCTAGTCGGCGGTTTTGCGGTTTACTCGCCCGGAGTCGAGCGTATGAGCTAGACAGAGAGAAAAGTGAGTGAGAGAGTGAGAGAGAGGGTGGAATGGGTGAGTCTAGCTGACCGCGTAGTCCTCCGAAATCTCTTCAGGGTCATTCTCGTTTCGAGTTTCTCGCCACCCTCGCCTTTTCCTCCACCTCTCACTCGTTCCGCCGCGACTTAACGGTTACTAACGCGAATCTTCTTACTGGAATCCAGCCAATCTCGAAAATTCCATCGAGACTACCTCGGATGTTTATCGTCTTCAAAAAGAAATCGTGGAGAATTTCGCACTCGAATAAGAGTTCACTCGTCGATATATTTTTGAAATTACCACCCTGAAAAGCTCGAACGGTTCAATCGGAGAGGGAAGAAAAAAAGTTGAAGTCCCGTCACGCGAGGATAACTGATAACGGAATACGTAACGAGGTGTAAAAATAACGCGAAGGGGTGGCTCGCGTCGCGATCGATGCTAACGTAATTACGTTTACGCGATCGGCGATTTCGATACGCACCGCTTGAGCGACTTGCACTTTGCCGGCTGCGCACGGAGCACCGCGAGAGCGAAAAAAAAGACACCCCCTCGTCCCCAAAACTCACCCCTCTCCCCATCGAGCCGAGGCAATTAGCCACGCCGAGCTCGCTCTCGAATTTTCGCGGCGCGTTCATTATCGCGCGAGCGTGAATCGAAAAAGAGCATTTTGCGGATAAAAGGGGCTCGAATAATCGGGGGGAGGGGGGGGGTGGAAATTATGGGGTAGTTATCGGATAATTAAATCGGCCCGCGAACGAAGGACACTGATTGACGTGACCGACGAGTCAAGTATTACTCGTCGTTATTATTTAGCACGTAGATGGCATAATTTCAGTCCATTTTGATATACACGCGTGCATATAAATATATATATACCGCATTCCGTTTCGAACCCCATCGCGCTCTCGATTAGGCTCAATCTTTCCGCCGTTTTTCCAATAAATTTTCCTCTCTCGCTCGGGGAATCATTGGATATCGTATTTACATGGGAAATGCACATAAAAACGAAATTAATCTCGTCCTCTTTGTACCCGCTATATATTCGCGATGCAGGAGAAAAATAATAGAATTACAAAAATGTAATGAAAATACGAAACCGGTTTACGCGCGGGGTGAAAAATTTATCGATCGGGGAATTTTTTTTTCTCCTTTTGGAAAATATTTTTTTTTCGCAAACAGGCGAGAGAAGGCTCCTAATTGAAAAATCCGTACACACGAGCGGAAGCTACAGCCGCGTGTGCGTGTATATCGATTCGACGAGCCGTATAGTATGTATAAGCGCAAATGCACGATCGTTAAGCGCGAGGGTACACCTATACGTCGTGAGCCAATAAATAAATTGGATTTGCTCGTCTCTCTCTCGCTCGCTTGTGTATATTCGCTCGCTCGGACTTTCCGCTAACAAATGGGATCAGCAATTCTGTCGATGAGCGGGGTTCGACGATTCGTCACACACCAACCCCCTCACCCCTCCCCCCTCGTTCAACCCCTCCGCCACACCGACGAGCTTTAACGCGCTCCGTTAACCCGAAGCGTGGTAACCAGCCCGTTTACACGTGTTCCAATTCGCTTAAAAACTTACCATCCCCTGTCTATATAGATAAAAACGTATAAACTTGTGTGTGTGTGTGTGTGTGTGTGTGTGTGTGTCTCACACAAAGCAACGTGTCGATGCACGAAATCCTACCACGCCATTTACACTCCTCGAAGATGAACAAAAAAGTGAAATAAAATTTTTATTTTTCAGGGTCCGCCGCAACCCGGTCAGGCATTCAAATTTTCGGTGGGCGAATCTTGCGACCGGATCAAAGAGGAGTTTAATTTCCTTCAGGCCCAGTATCACAGGTGAGTTGAGAATTTTTTCGAGATACGGGATTATAAATCGTATCGACAATCGAGCCGTGAAAATGAACGTTCGATTCGTTAATACGAATCGGACGGAGTCGCGTGACGGATAATTGTTTGGTGAACCGAAAGCCGGTTTTTGAGCGAGGCAACGTGTACGCGGATTAAGCTTCTGAACGCGTCCGAGCACAAAACGCTCCATCGAGCTCGGACGATTTTAATCCGCGACGGATTTCGCGTCATGAAAGAACTATAATCTATTTTTCGGCTCGATTGGAGATTTTCTCGGAAATCGATGAAAACAATTTTTAATCCAATTGACCCTCTGTGGGTGCGCGAGACTCACATTTTATCGAATAAATCGTTTTTCACGAAACGTTTCCATATTTCGATGGAAAATAATAAAGAGTAAATATAAAATGAAGCGTACAGAAAAATTAAAAATTTTGTTTAATATAAGGATTTATACTTTCGTTTTAAGAACGCAATTTTTTAAATTTTTAAGAGGGCCCATGGAGGGTCGGCAAAAAAATGTTCTATTAGCTCGAGTACGTTTATTCCTTTTTTCAAATGAAATATCTTAAATTGGAGCTTAACGGATTAATCAAAACGAGGGTGTCTCGAGTAGCGAGGATCGTAAATAAATACCCGACGCGTTTCCACCCTCGGGGCACCCCGTCGAAAAAATGCGATTAGGCGCTCTCGTCGAAAGAAAAATACGAAGAGAAGAGAAGATAAAAAGTACGATCGAGGGCTGGTGGATGAATCTTTCCCCTCGATATTAATCACATTTATACCCAGCCTTCCCCCTCCCCCCCCCCCTCAATCGGTGACTTCTTTTTATTTCCATTAGGGGTACATTATCCTTTTTATTTCGTTATTTTTCTCTTTTTCATATTGTAGCCTTAAATTGGAGTGCGAGAAACTGGCGAGCGAAAAAATAGAGATACAGAGGCATTATGTTATGGTAAGCCATACGAAGAAAAGAAAAAAAAACATAGTTGGGGGTGAAATATAAAAATAGTAGAGGGTTGCGCACACAGACACGCTTCGCAAGCGCAAACTTCGCAATTTTCATCAGCCGGAGTCGATTTTTGATTTCTATTTTTTAATTCTCGATATTTCTGGATACGCGAAGGGGCTGGAAATTGGAAAAAAATGCTGAAATAACGGTATTCGTTTGGTAGCGCGCGGAGTCGATTTTTTATTCGCGAGGGGCAGAAGAGTGGAATTAAAAAAGAAAAAAATTGCTATAGAGGGGGTGGAATAGGAAGCGGGGAGGGGTTGAATGCGTCGAATAGCTCGCGATAAAAAATATTCAGCTCTTTCGTGTACACACTCGTTCGCGAAACAGGGGAGGGCAGTTCTCGTCTCTTTTCCTCGCGCCGGAAAAATCGTGAAAACACATCGCGCAC
The DNA here is from genome assembly GCA_003055095.1 of Goniozus legneri. Taxonomy (NCBI): domain Eukaryota; kingdom Metazoa; phylum Arthropoda; class Insecta; order Hymenoptera; family Bethylidae; genus Goniozus; species Goniozus legneri. The sequence continues at coordinate 325,251 of NCVS01000566.1, read as the reverse complement.
ACGCGAAAATCTTTTCCTCCGTTATCGAGTTTGATAGACAAAAATGAGATTGGTTTTTTTGGCATGTCGTTTTCATATAAAAAAAAGAGAGGTACATGTATAAATTCCTATCGCGGTTGAAAAGAATCCCGCGCTCGTCAGGCATTTTTTTTCGCTCGCGTGAATAAATGCACATTTATTAATACGTACATTCACTTGAACATGCAACACACGGGGTGTCAAATACAGAATATTTATATTTTTTTTCTCACACACGCATCGGTAACAGGGGTGCGATAACTACTATCGATGTGCGCTGCGGCTGCACTAATTCATTTTTTTTTTTTCGTTTGTCTTGTGTTCGCCATACGTACATACATATTTGTTCGAATATCTGTTATATTTTTTTTCTTTTTTTTTCTATTTTTCATTTGTTTAACGGCTTAGCTACGCACCGATCCTATGCAACGTCCTCGATTTCGTGACGCAAAAAAAATTTCTGTTTCGTAAGACAACGATAACGATTTCTTTGTGTCGAGGTGATTTGTTTGAACAAACAAATAAAAAGAAGTCGCTTAATCGTAACGAAAAGGAGTTTACTCGATCGTAAGCAATCATGTCTCACTCTCATCGTTCGATCGAGTTTGTTTTTCTTTTCTCTCACCCGAGCGGTATTTCATTCCACCAACCCCTCATGTTTATAAAAAAAAACCAACGAGCTTTTGAATGTTGCCTGCATCACTTTTACTAATGTCTTTGCTTACACGTGCGTTTTCCCGCTTGTTTCTGTACAGCATAAAATTGGAGCTGGAAAAACTCGCCCAGGAGAAGACCGAGATGCAACGCCACTACGTAATGGTGAGTTTTTTTTTATCACGCTAAAGGGTCTGGATAAAAGTTCTCGAAATTTTTCGAACGTAATAGAAAATTCCGAGTTGATTTTCCAATTGAAATTTTCCCGAGTGGAAATGAAATCTAAATTACGTTTATATCGAAATAAAAAATTCTCCTTTATTCTCTCCTTAATGATTTCGACAATATAAAACTGCGTACGCCGTTATCTTTTGACGCTTTCTCGTCCGACGATTTTTGCGCGCGGGCATAAACGGAACGAGCATAATCCGGTGAGCGCGTATAGATGGGAGGGCGAGGGGAAAACGAAAGTGGGAAAGACGTAGCCCATAATACGAACGATATAGTCCCGCGGCACGGGACATTAAGCTTTTACGACTCTTTCATGTAATTGTCGGACTCGTGTGGCTTTACGATCCTAACGTATTATATACTTATATATAACGTAGTCGTCAGGGGCGGATCGTTACCGGGTGCGTCACACCGAGTTACGCCTCGTCCCGGATTTGAGTCACGACGGTATAACGTTACCCGTTAAATTGAAAATCAAATTAGCGCGCGCCTCTCCGTTTCGAGTTTCCCACAATGAAATATCCCGACGCGGGAAATATTTACACGAGATTGCCGAATCGAGATTGTTGTTAACTGTTGAAAAAATTAACTAGTGAAAAGTAATATTCGAGATTTTCTTTGTCGAGTGAAAAATATGGCGAGATGAAATTCAATTCGAGCTTTCACGCGTTCGCAAGGAGCCGTCGTTATAAAACGCGTCTCGCGATAATTAAGACTCCGAGTGAAGCCCTTCTTTGGGAGCGAGGGGGTTGTACAGCGGATGGTTGAGTTTAAAAGAGGAGAGAGAGGGAGTGAGGGAGGGAGGGGAAGTTGTAGTGGAAAAGGGAAGTCTATTAATTAAAGACCAATTACTTTCTCCGAGTGCGGCGAGCTGAGCCGATCCTCCGCAGCTGTTCCGGAATTTCTCTCCCTCCCCTTCAATTTTATTCTCTCTCTCTCTCGCTCTCTCTACCCTTCGTTCCACAATCAACTCCTGGAAGGGTCACGATGATGTTTAGGGCGGCTGTAGACGCTCGTTACTCAACCCCATCGCGCCACGGAAAAACCGGCTAATTAACGCGCGAAAAACGAGCCAATTTTTCCCGCTTTCTCCACGAGAGTGAAAAAAAACCACCTACCCCCATCGTTCACGTTCATTTCTCACGCTTTCACACGTTTCACGTCATTCGGCTTGAACGGCTTCTGCATGCTTGGCTTTTTTAACAATAAAAACATTTTTGTAAAAGATATTAATCGAGAATTTGTTGTTTTGCAGTACTACGAAATGTCGTACGGGCTCAACGTGGAGATGCACAAACAGGTAAGCGAGTGTTTCATGTTTAACGATATACTTTGCGAGATATTATATATGTAGATGTATTCCGAGAGTATCGAAGCCCGTTCGGTCTCCCGAGTTTATCCGAGACCGGGTACGGTCCTTAATCCGAAATTATGGGAGATATCGAGAGATGGTAGTGGATGAGGGAAGGGTGTATTTGTTGTTGACCGAGGAGGGGTGAGTCGGAAGACAGAAAATGGGGTGTGTCGGGTGAGACCAATAGGAGGGAAGGGGGACGAGGGTAAATATGTAAACAAGGTAATAAGATGCAAATAGCTCGACGAGGGATTCCGCCAATTTCGCCCCGAAAGGGTGGAATTTTAGAAAAGGGGTTACGAAACGTAGTATAATTTACTCGGAACTACCCTTAGATGTAAAAGACGTCGATTAAAATTTTTCCGACCGAAAGTTTCGCGAAAGGAGTTTTTCTTCGTTCGCGTAATTTTCCCCCCTCACCTGGGAGAGAGTGGAGAGTGAGAGAGAGAGAGAGAGAGAAAGAGTTCACCCTCTTACCCCTGTAACCCACCCCTTTTATGCGCTCGCGCAAGCTCACCTTTTTTCCAGACGCGCCCCGGGGGTCGCAGACGTGCCGAGAATAATGCCCGCGTTTATTGAATATTTAGCACCCCGAGCACCCCACGTTATTTTCTCCTTCTTTTTCTCTCTTCTCTCTCTCTCTCTCTCTCTCTCTCTCTCTCTCTCTTTCTCTCACTCACCCCCCGTCGTCTCTTTTTTCCACCTTCTTGTTTCCTCTCTTCCTCTCCATTCTCGTTCCAGCCGAATGCACCCCTCGAATCGTAAATCGAGCTCGAAAGGGTGGATTGGAGTCACCCGAGGGGGATGAAAAGAGAGACAGAAAAAGCGAGAGGAGGGAAGGGGGTGAGATTCGTGAATTAGTCGAACGATCCTACGGGACTCGCCCGTGCGCGATTTTTTTCCCCCCCTCCCTCTTCTCTTCGCTCTTTCAAATGTTTCCCGATTTTCGTTTTTCCTCGCCCGTTTTCTCCGCTTTTTTCCCTCTCTGCCGCCGAAAAAGATTTGTTCTCTCCTCGCGCGTTTGAATTTTTTATCCCCCGTGTCGTTCGATCCTCCCGAGAGCGTCGAATAAATCTCGCGAGAATTTTTCTCGTATTTTTTCTCGTCTTCGTCTTTTTCGGCGTGGCGTTTCAGACGAGATGAGAGGGGAGGGGATGGGGGAGGGTGTCTATCTCGCGGAATGAAAAGAATCGTCACGAGCCGAGGGTCGAGTTCGTCGAACAAAGAGCCGAGAATTATCTGAAAAGAGAAATTTCCTCCTCCAGTTTTTTCCCCTACCCTACGAATTCTCTCGGAGTCTCTCATCTTTTCACGCGCCAAATCGAACGGCGCGGATGAATTTTTTCCTCCTCGTGCGTGCGCGTCGATTCGATTTTTATTCCGTCCATTTTAATTCGTTTATCGGTGCTCTGTGTTTCTCTCTCTTTCTCTCTCTCGTTCGCTCTTTTGTCGCTTGTGTACACGCATTGTGTGTGCATATCGGCTCTCGAGGGTAGCAATTTTATTTTTTCCCCCCTTTTTTTTATCACCCTCGTCGACAAAACGTCCGCTGGAAACTGGCATACGTGCGCGCGTGTGTGTATTTTCGAAACCCTGTATTCGGTGTCGGATGCGTTATTGTAAATGTTTTTCACGGCTCGGGGAGGGGGAGG